>JBAMJV010005036.1:0-117777 GCA_037951105.1 Echinarachnius parma | reverse complement strand
ACAGATGCATATCAAAAGTTGGTTCTAGATATTTATATTTTATGAGTTATTTGGACTTTCATTGTGAGAAACACCCTCTGACCGTCACGGCGTTTGCTTGGAATTGACTTTAGTAGGGTGGTCCGAGCATTTCTTATTGATATAATTATACTATACAGTTTCCCAGGTACATTCTCCTTATAGAAAAACAAACCCCAACATACAGCTTAAAATCATACGTCATAATACATATCTCGAACCGAAATAACATCCAAACGCTGAGCATTATCAAATATAGTTATAATACACACAACTATGTTTGTGTGAGCCACGTCACGCATGACACAAGACAACGTGAACAGGCAATTCTGAACTCTTGAACGAACATACTGAAAGGGGAGTGTGTTTCCCTTTGTGAATGAGCATTATAGCTGAAAGTGAAACCTAATACTGTAAATCAAACATCTGCCTGCCTACATGGCGTGATCAATGGGAGACTTCTAACATCGCGTGTAAGACAAAAAATAATTTACTAGCAATATACTACAGCGACATATTGCAATACCAAATACACATACATAACACACATAACACACACATTATTGTATATCTGTAGTATACATATCATAGAATGTGAATTGCATATTCTTAAATGATTGAAGGCATGTCGATGATTACGGAATACGACCATACCCAACGCAACGTTAAACTTTTCAGCTAGTTTCTGCTTTAATTGGGATATATGACATACTTATACAATTATTTCAAATCAAAAGTGTCAAGTGTCTTTTAAAGGTAGTTCAGATTCGTCAAATCAGATGCGCGGCGCCATCTTGCGTACGAGTTGCGCACGGTGCGTAATGCACGTTAGCTCAGTGTCATGCGGTGCGCGCAAACTAGCCTAGTTCAAAATGGCGACCCGCTGTGTAGCATCCCCACGCTTGATGACCTTTAACACCCAGTACAAATGAAATGGGCGCTTATTGTACATAATAGTGCAAATATTTATAACAAATATACTAACGTTCTTACGGTGAACTTGTAACCGTGGGGAATAACCTTTGTTTTATTAAGAAGAGTATGTAGTATCACAGTTCTATTGTAAAATCATAACCGTTCTTTTATGTTAATTTGTTGAGACTTGAGGTCCAGGTAACATAAAATACATTGTAGGTTTTAACCCGTTCAGGATCGGTTCCGAAAATACTCGGGCTTGGGTCTATTGGCGAATACATAACAGCAAATTAATAAATATGATACTTATTGATAAAAACAGGTTTACCAGTGACTAGTACAAAGTTATGAAGAGGCCACTATTATAGTTGCAAAATATTTAGGTAGGCCACGAGGCTGTCATTAAAGAATACAACGTGAGAATTGTCAAATGATATTTTACTGTTTAATGAAGTCATGTTTCTAATTTCCGGTATTACTTTTTTTGTTTTCAGCATTACCGAACGAACATTACAATAGTTTGGAGAGCACAGTGGCGTAGCGACGGGGAGGGGGCATGGGGTACATGCCACCCCCCCCCCCCCCCCCCCCCCCCCCGAATAATTTGAAGAAAGAAACAATCGGAAACATGAGATGACATTAACAAAAAAAAATAAAAATGCATCAAATGTGCCCCCCCCCCCCCCCCCCCCCCATCAGTCCGACCACGCTACGCCACTGCTGAAACGAACAACCTATATTTCGTTAAACAATTGAATCAAGTAACATCATTTTAATCAGCTAATTAATAGTAACGATCAAATGTAGCATTGCCACTAAAGTTCAAGCTTCAAGGTTCATTTTATTTATTTCTTTCACAAAAACATTTGTACATAAAATAATAGAACAAACAGCATAAGCAAACAATTTGAAGTGCAATATTCAGTCAAATGGGTTTTTCTAAACAAGTCATTAAAGAAAGAGGTGACCTTAAAGGGGACCACCAGGCAAAGAACAACACATTATTATATGTTTTAGTACCGTTTTGAGATATCAAATAGATACCCAACATTTTGCAAAGGGTTGTGTAATTCATAAACAAAGCAATGAATTTCCACCACTTACGGAACCACTACTATTTCCTGGTTCCATACGGGCCAACCATTTGCGAGTGCGCCAATGCTATTCACGCGTATACGTTTGTAGACAATATATTCCTGGGCGATTCGTTCGCTCTGCATACATCGCAACTCACTGCACACATCGCAGTCTTCGCAATTCAGACCGCATGAACGCATGCTTTAGAATGGTGATGCGTTTCCAATTATATATTTTTTTCTAGAAACATATTTTTGTGAACTTGTTGATGGAATGGAATACTAAAGATATTACCTTTCTTTAATAAGAATATTATTGTTGGGTGGTGGTACCCATTAAATAAGCTGGTCTTGTAAGAGCAAGGTCCCCAGAAAATATAATACATCAATGTTTTGATTACTTTGAAACATTTAAACAAAAGTAAAACTACCTCATAAGACTATGAATGATTAAACGGGTGCGGTTCGTTATTCCGAAGGTTCGTTATTCCGTAGGTTCGTTATTCCGAAGGTTCGTTATTCCGAACACGCAAATTTCCTATACCTGAGTGTTCGTTAATCCGAAAATGAAATAGGGTTCGTTAATCTGAACATTTGTTGCATTATTCCGAAGGTTCGTTATTCCGAAGGTTCGTTATTCCGAAGGTTCGCTATTCCTAAAATGAAATCGGGTTCGTTATTCCGAAGGTTCGTTATTCCGAAGGTTCTTTATTCCGAAGGTTCGTTATTGCGAAGGTTCGCTATTCCTAAAATGAAATCGGGTTCGTTATTCCGAAGGTTCGTTATTCCAAAGGTTCGTTAGTCCGAAAATGAATTAGGGTTCATTAATCTGAAAATTAAAAAGGGTGTGTGTTTGTGTGTGTGTGTGTTTGTGTGTGTGTGTGTGTGTGTGTGTGTGCGTGTGTGTGTGTGTGTGTGTGTGTGTGTGTGTGTACGCGCACTGGCGTAGTGGTGGGGGGGGGGGGGGGGGGAGGGGTTGCATGGGCCCCCCTCCCAAATCAATTTAAATCATTAATAAAGCATAAACATGCATGCATGAAGGAATCATGAACATTAAAAAGGGAACAACCCCCCCCCCCCCCCCCCCTTGGGCTGCCAAGTGAAAATGTGATGTGCAAAACATCACTTGCGGGGATTCAACATAGCAAACCCCCCCCCCCCCACCCCCCTGCCCTTAGTTGCTATTTATGATGAAATACATACAATTCAGACAAATCAAATGTAATTTTGGACTGATATCAAGCAGCAAAATCTAACTTTATGACATAATTATAATTATATCGAATTGATTTTGGTTTTATTTCATGTTTTTTTTACATGAGAAAGATATAAATATATATATCTCATTCTTATTGCACTGTTTTACAAAGAAAAAGAAAATACAATTTGATTAGAATTGTAAAGCCACTCTTTGCCCCCATCCCCTTCTCCCCCACCCCCATGCAGCCACGGCAATTAGAGTAAGATTGATCCCCTTTCCCAAGTCCACAATTCTTTTCTACGTTGTATTTATTTAATTTTCGGATTAACGAACCCTATTTCATTTTAGGACTAACGAACCTTCGGAATAACGATCCCGATTTTATTTTCGGATCAACGAACCTTCGGAATAACGAACCTTCGGAATAACGGACTGTAACCGATTAAACATGGGAAAACGTGGGGGAAATATTTACAAAAGGGACAGCTTGAAATTTTAAAAGGAGAGGAGGAAAATATATACAAAATGATGGAGAAGAAAAGAGCAAAATGGAACAAGAAAAACAACAAACAGAGAAAAGCAGAGAAAGAAGAAGGTTCTATGTAGGGGAAAGGGTGTTGGGAAAAATAGGGTGTTAAGAAAAATAGAAAAATAGAAGAGAGAAAGAGAATGTGAACTACAAACATTTACAACATTTACATTTACTAACAAACGAAAAAACAAAAACCAAAAAACAATGCACATTATCAATAACAAAAAAAAATAATTACTTAATATCATTTCTGGTGATATAATGTATATATACATTAAAAATTCTCAGCATAGTTACTCAATAAATGTAATTTCAATTTGCGTTTAAAAACAAAGACCCTGACAGAACTAGTTACATTGATAGGAAGTGAGTTCCAAAACTTGGGACCAGTACGTACAACCAGCGTATTCAGAGCAAAATCAGTTCTTACACGTGGTATATGAAGTGCAGTTGCCTGCCTTGTATTATAGCTATGAATTTGATTGTTGTTTCGAAATATTTGTACTAGCGCATTTGGGACAGTACCATTTTCAAAACCATACATAATTGCGCCTAACTGTAAAAAGTAAATGTCTTCAACCTTCAATAACGTATTACTATAGAACCAAACATTAGTATCAGCACGATAATTTACATTAAAAAAAACTCTAACCACCCTTTTCAGGGCAAAAGAAATATTATCTAGTTGCGTTTTAAATGACTTCCCCCATGCCAGCACTCCATAATTGAGATTTAAGGCAAAATTAAAGTAGAATATAAAATAAGCACAATTTCTTGTGTGACAAAAGAACTTAATTTATAAATTAGATCAGTATTTCTAGACACAACTTTACAAATATTACTAGATGCCCAAGACAGCTTCTCATCAATGTGTAGCCCAATAAACTTGGTGGAAGTTACTCTCACAACATTAACATCATCAAAAATCATCTCCAGATAAATCCTTTAGGGAGTTACTAAAAAACATTTAGTTTGTCTTTTGAAGGTTCAAAGACAACTTATTTGCATGAATCCACAAGATAACTTTCTTTAAATCACTATTAACTGTATCTAATAAAACTTCAGGGTTTTTATGAGAACAAAATACACTTGAATCATCTGCAAAAAATATAAAAGATAGGACATCAGATGAAAGAAAAAAATCATTAATATATAATATAAAAAGTAGGGGCCAAGAAGGGATCTCTGAGGGACTCCACAAGATATAGTTTGATGACTCGAGTCAATTCCATTCAATGATACATGTGTTTTATGTCGGTTAAATAGCTCCTGAACCAACTAATAGCGATGCCCCTGACTCCATAATATGACAATTCAGTAATTGACTTATTCAAATTTCATGATCAACAGTATCAAAACGCCTTAGAGAAATCCAAAAATATACCAATTGTATGAAGGTGATTATCTAGTGCTTGAGCTACTTTATCAACAAAGTGTAAGATAACATGTATAGTGGTGTGCTTTTCACGAAAACCAAACTGAAAATTGAAAATATTTTAGTCTTATTTAAAAATATTACTGTTCTATCATATATAGGCTTTTCTAAAATCTTTGAAAAAGGATGTCAATAATGAAATGGGTCTATAATTTCCTAATGTTTGAGAATCACCCTTTTTAAATATTGGCACTACCTTGGCAATTTTTATTTGTTCAGGTACAATACCAGATGAGAAAGATAAATTAAAAATATGAACAAGTGGTATCACAATTCCATGTATAATATCCTTAATTAATTCATTTTTTATGCTATCAAAGCCAGGGCTCTTATTACTTTTAAGCGAGCTCACAAGTTTAAACAATTCTATTTCATACGTGGGCATTAAAAATAGGCTATCTATATTGGGTTCTTGCATAAACTCAATAAAGCTTCTCTGACATCTAGGAATAGAGTCCTGAAGTTTCAAGCCAACATTACACAAATAATCTTTAAAATTTTCCAAAATAATTTGTCTCTCTTCTACGGAACAACCATTCACATTTATACATTTAATATTTGGAATTTTGACTGATGATTTAACAAAACTTCTTATGACTTTCGATGTATTCTTAATATTATTAAATGTCATTTGAAATTAAGCAGAATAATATTTTTTTCTTGGCAACACGCAATACAGAAGTAAGAGTATATCTATAATTAGAATACTTTCTCCACATAAAATCAGAGCTTCTTCTTTTATATTGATAATACAACTTATTTTTCTTAGTAATTGACCTTAATATTGATTAAGTTATCCATGGCATACGAGGAACTTTATTATAATTTTTCTTTTTGCATGCAACCAATGGAGCATTCTCATCATACAACATAAATCTATTAAAGAAATTATCAAAAGCACTTTCAACATTTTGGTCAGAAAGAACATCATTCCAATCAGTTGCCATTAATGCTTCTCTCAATTTAGCAATATTTTCAGGAGTACCTTTACGGATAGACGTGCTGCCAATTTAATTTCCCCAAAGACAACCTACAGTATACAGGAAAATGATCAGACATGTCAGACACTATAATTCCAGAGGACGGATATGGATGTACATTGCAACAAATATTATCAATTAAAGTACTGGAAACTTATGTTATTTGTATTGGCTTAGTGATTAGGGGCAATAAGGAGAAAGGCATTAACAAATTTAATAAACCATCAATTCCGTTATCATTATTACAAAGTAACAAATTCAAATTAAAGTCTCCGATATGATACAATGACTCTCCAACTAAAAGTGGATTGTCTAGGATTGACTGCAATTCGTTTATAAAATCATAAACAATTACCATTTGCATTCTTCAACAATATTAATAGTATTGGCATCATTATGAAAGTCATTATGAAAACCGCCTGAAAGTTAAAAACTAAAACGTTTTTATATTCATATATTATAGTGATCACTGATCACCTTGGATTTGTGTATGTAATTACTTTGATTAATCATTACTCAAAGACAAATTAAATTTGAATAAAATATGATTGGAAATTTGCATTCTCCCTGGCTTGTATTATAGCTTACGTATATTGTTTAGAGTGTGTATACTAATTTAATTACCAAAGCGGAGTCAAGTTTTAACCCTGCTGAAATATGAATTCGATTATCCTAGCCTACTTGCGCTGGTCATGTGACTTTCTATTTCATAAAGTTCCTCTTACTGCTGGCATTGTTTATCATTGCAAAGATAGTAGCGTGTTCTGTTCTGCCACTACTAGCTTGCCATCTACCAATGCCAGCGCCTCCGCACTGTACAACATGGATGGGGATCACCAGAGAGTCTCAAGAATGTTATATTATTCCATACGTTTTCCCAAGAAATATTGTTACTCGTATACTATGTTGCCACATAGTATACATCAAATATATGTTTGATAGTTTGACCAACTTATAGGATAAAATAAGAAGCTTTGATTATGATACAAATATCACTTACAGTAATAACAATGACACTAATAAATTGTCTCCTTTCAGAAAATCTAATAACAGAGGCAAAATTAAATACGCTTTACACAACTAATAATCTTCATTTTAATATTACAAATGCACGAAATCTAAGTTTAATAAATGTATTTATATGAACACTTAAACACATAATCCTACATAATATGTTGATGAATAGAAATATAACTTCTATAGATAACTTATTTCAGGGAGTGTCCGCCTTTTGCAAGCCAAATTTCAAATGTTGCAAGGTTTTGTCTTATATGAAAGAAACTGTCCTTTAACAGCTTGCCTGAACAAATTTAGGGCTTTAAATCAAATTTTCGCAGAGTTATGTACCTCATCGTATATATTGCACTACGAGCCTTCGCCCGTGCAAAATTTTGCTCACTAGCTGCCAGCGGATTGCGGCGACCCCCCCTTGGCTATGCGTGAACCGTGCACAAATTGTGATCGAACAACGCGCGTAAGCGAATACTAAACAAAAATAACTTTGACTCGTAAAACTGACAATGTCTATTATCCATTTCCGAGACACTTTTCGTGGCACACCATTACAAAAATGTACAATACTTTCACAAGAATAACTACAATATTGTTGTAATATTATGCTATTTCAGTTAAACACAATTACTGGCCGATATTTTTTATTTCGATGAAGGGATGATTTCTACACATTCGTTTTTTATTTGTAAAATCAAAATTACAAGCTTGTTCGATCTGACACTTTATGTGGGTGTTACATTCATCCTCATCATTTTTGATGCCTTTTCGTGGCATACCTTAAAGGGACTTAGTAACATTGTCCAAATCCTCAAAATCCAATTGGAATTCTAGTGGTTCCCTCATACCTTGTTGTATTCTTATTAACAAAAAAGCATGGGACAGGTTTCTGTTTTTTCTTCTTCAAATTTCCCTTTCGTTAAAAAGATATTTGCGATTGAAGTGTTCAGATGTCAAAATATCCACTGGATCGTCAGAACCGTGTACAAAGGGAGTGCAATTAGTTAGTGAATATCACTTTGCATTTTTGCTCATTATTTGGCCATATAACGTACATTTAACTTGAAATGTTGACACAATACCCGGTGGACATATCAGATAACAGCAATTTACATTGTATCAACCACTCATCACTTATTGCACATGTGAACAAAGTTACTAGAACCCTTTATAGAGAATGTTTGCTTTACAAAACCTTTCCAAACATAAGTACAATATTGTTGCAATGATATGCTAAATTAGTTAAACACACTTATTGGCCGATACATAGTTCGATGAAGGGATGATTTCTTTACATTCGTGTTTCATTCGTAAAATCCAAATTACAGGGTTGTTCGATCTGAAGTTGTATGTTTGTGTTACATGCATCCTTATCCGTCTACTGGAAACTGTTCAGACGATTGTTAAATGCGGACACTCACTTAAAATATAAATAATAGGCCTACGTGCTTTACCATTTATTCTTCGATATTTGCCAATCATATCGCTTTAAACATATCCTCCAATTTGTGCAAACAATTAACCTGCGCATAGGTCAATATTATTTGTTAACTTCTCTTCTGCACGTTAACCATTAACCAGCGTCCTATTACACAGAATGGAATTCATGGAAACTTGATCAGTCTGAAGCAATAGAAAAGCATCGTTATGATAATCACGTACATTGATATTGTTATGTCGACTTTCTTTTTTAATTTTCAAGAAGTAAAGATATAATTCAAGCACCTGTCACGATGCTTACCGACGCTACTCAAACTCGTGACGAAATTGATTATGCAAGTTACACTTAGAAGTATGTATTAAGTAAGAAAGGCAGCGTGGATAAGAAAACTGCATTACGAAGAATCTAATCATGTGATTATATTTTCCAAATTATTACAAGGGAATACAAATTACTGGTTGAACTGAAAGGAATCAGTTAACATAGCCCATATCCACAAAGCTTCACTAACAATCTAGTCGCTCTCTCATATATTGGTATTACCAATAGAACATGGAACATTTTTTCCCTTTTGGTAGAAGGATATGAACGATTGAAGTGTTCAGATTCTTAGATATCCACTGGATAGTCATAACTGTGTATAAAGTCAGAGCAATGAGTAAGCATAATATATGACTTTTAATTTTCGCTCATTACTCGGCCGTAAAACATCCATTTAAAGCGAAATGTTCACACGATACTAAGAGGACATATCAGATTACAGAACTATACATTATACCAAACATTCGTCGCTTTGGATACCTTGTGGATGGTGGATACCTTACATACGGTATAACATAGAAGTTGTTTCACAAAGATCTTTAGTTGAGCTTAATTCTAACTAAGTTTGACATACCAATAATGGAATGCCTTGTGTTGCCTTGGAATAACAACACTGTGGACCGTTTCATAAAACTCTTGCAATTGTTGGAATTATCCAATTATAGTAACTAAAGGTCAACAGTCAATTAGCATTGAGCATTGCAGCTGTCGCCATGGTCTTTACAATAATTTGACACATATCAATACTTACAACAATTGCAAAAGTGTTTCGAAACGGGGCCAAATGGAAAGCAAAACAATACAGGCATCTAAGAACTCCAACCAACACAATACATCGATTATTTCAAGGCTCACTGAGAAAAAAAAATCTAATTGATTTTATCAAACTTGTATGCCCCCCAAAAATATATATCAACAATTTTATACAGAAACTAACGGCTCTCCATAATTGTTAGATCAAACCTAAGAGTCAAGTTTTACTTAGAATCCTTTTGCAACACACCCCATAATTTTACTTAAAGGACAATGAAATCCAAGCAAAATGTTGCTTTCATAGACTTGAAGCGATTAGGAAGAATAATCTCTGAAAGTTAGAGCATAATTGGGCAAGAAACAAGAAAACTATGTGTGTTTGAGATGTCCATTTAGTCCTATGGGGAACTCAAATTGGCAACGCATTCTGATAAGTGTGTGGACTACTCCCCATATGTTAAGTGCACAAATATTCCCATTTTTACAGTTTTCTTCATAGTCACACTTTTGCATTCCCCCAACTTATGATAATGTTATGTATAAAGGCATTCTATAAAACATATGTTAAACTCAAACGAAGGGTAAACATAAATGTTGAGAAAATTGAACAAAATTGAAATAATGTTTACATTATGTATAAGGAGTAGTCCACAACGTTGGAAGAGTGCGTTGCCAATTTTAGTCACTCATATAGATAGATGGCTCTTTTCAAAAAGCCATAGTTCTCTTATTTCTTGACCGATTGTGCCAAATTTTCAGGGACTATTCATCCTATTCAGTGTCGTATAGTGCATACAACAATCTGTCAGGATTTCATTGTCCTTTAATTAATATATTTTTAACGCTGTAAATGGGTCACAACCACTATCTCGGCACAATTGGTGAAATATTGTTTCGCCATTGATCCTGCTCTCCTAGTGAAGAGATTTAACTTTACACCAGCAAAATTGTCCTTTTATTTGATAATGAGGGTCCTTCTCGTAAAAGTTACCATAATTTTAAAGCGATTTAATATGAAATAAGCAAATGACAGGGGATAGAATATGGCCGAGTCACCTACCCCGTGTCACCAAGACAAAATTTTCAGTTGTTCAAGTTGTGTACAGATATAAGAGTACACAGAAGCAAACGAGTGCGGTTTAATGACAGCAGCACAAATTTCCATAAAATGTATACACGTTTTGATGATCCCACTTCATTTGTAATTGTTATGCCCATTGCAAATGTGTTGCCAAATCCAATGAAATATACGTTACAGTTATTATACTAGATAATATAATATGCTTAGATGCTGACATCTGTACATTTATCTTGTTTATTTAACAAAGAGGATAGTGTATACCAGTGCTGTAGGACTCGAGTCCGGACTCGGACTCGAGACCGGTCTTGAGTCCGTATTTCTCTGGACTCGGACTCGGACTCGGACTCGAGCCACAAAGACTCGGTCTCGGACTCGGACTCGACCAATGGTGACTCGTGACTCCGGCGAAAATCCGGCCGAGACCGGCAACGAGACCGGCATTTTTTCCGTTTTCCCACGTTTATTTATAGTTCATAAAATTACCCCAGCGCAAGCAAAAACAAACCCGTTGTTCTGGCGTACCTTGCTCGGCGCTTGAGTGTGGCATTCTGGAAAATGATCGTAACATCGCCTCAGCAAGCTATTATATGCCTAAATAGACGTTGAGATTAGTCGTTTTATGTTTTGAAACACGTAAGACACGGTCAAGTATTACGGCCAGAACGTGAATTAATTTACGAAAGCCTGATAATGATGCGACTAAAATTGAACAACGTGCAATACGCGCGCTATTGTTAGTGTGCATTCAGCTGTGTGCTGCGAGAATGGGCATGGTTGTTTGATGATATGACGAGCAGTAAGTGCGATTTATCAGGCACTGACTTGGTAACAATTGACAAGAATGGGAACCTGACATGGTGTCACTCAGCGCGCCCTAAAACAAAAACTACTCGACCAAAATGACTGTTCTAAGTATCGTTTTTCATTGGAAAAGATACCATATCCTATGGACATATCATGTTATTACTATATTTTGGGAAGTGCCCCGTTCCGTTTTTTGGGGGCCACCCTGTATTGCAGTATATAACCATCCAATCTGATAACAAAATCATAGTTCAATTTCAAACTTCAATCAGGTCATGATAGATGCCTGCGACTGAATAATTCACACCAATTTGCAAGAAATATAATGTTCAAGTATCGCACCGGTCCCTTCAGTTTCAGTCAATTATGTAGCGCCCCCCCCCCCCCCATGATAAATTTGAATTACGTTATTAATCAGTATTTCTTTTCTTTCCAATTGGTTCTTGACAGTGATTGCTCTTCATTGCTTCTTAGGATGATATCTTGCTCATCTGTTCATAACTGACAGTTTATAGCACAAAACGTGAATTTTCAGATATTTGATATTTTTTGCTAAAAATTGTGATCTTAAAAGGATTAGAAAATTGCTGAATTTCATGCTTAATTTCAAAAATTATTACTTTTCAGCAACTTGACTGTTTGCACATAAAGTTATATCCCATTAATCCATTTGACAGTGAACCTTAGGAAAAGATATGCAGCAGTTCCTTATCCACTGTATTTTTGGGAAATTTAAGGGTGACAAAGATCAACTAAATTCTTGTCCCGTCTGTCACACTTTTTATGAACTTGTTATCCTGCATAGACATCAATAATTGAATTTGTCGCATACTCTGTAATAACAACCCTCGACATTGCCCAAAATCATTTCTGCAGATAACTCTTTGTCATTTCTTTGATGGTGTCTATTATGAAGATAACTGTTGTAGTAAGAAGAGTTAAAATATATCTGACAAATGGAAGTTTACAATGAACCAGACAACTATTTATGTTATAGAGAGTTCACTGTAAGGCATTTATCATAGTGGAACTGATGTGACATAACAATAATTGCAATTTAAGATTTTCCCATTGGGACTCGGACTCGGACTCGGACTCGGACTCGGATGTCCGGGACTCGGGACTCGGATGTTCGGGACTCGGACTCGGACTCGACTCGGACTCCAGGGACTCGGGCTCGGACTCGGACTCGGACAGGGTGGACTCGACTACAGCACTGGTGTATACAAATAAAAACATGTTCGAACATCAAGATACAAAACAAATGTGACTGGGAACATATGAAACAGCATTCAAAATATAACATACAGCATAAAAAGGTAGATTTAAAGGGACTTAGTAACATTGTCCAAATCCTCAAAATAAAATTTTAATTCTAGCGGTTCCCTTATACCTTGTTGTATTCGTATTAACAATACAATCACGGGACAGGTTTCGGTTTTTCAAATTTCCCTTTCGTTACAAAGATATGTATGATTGAAGTATTCAGATAAGAAAAACTCCGGGCGAGTTTTTCTTCCGTGTACAAAGTGAGTGCAGTGAGTTACTGAATATCACTTTGCATTTTCGCTCATTACTTGGCCATACAATGTCCATTTGACTTGAACTTTTCACACAATACCCTGTGGACATATGAGATAACAACAATACACATTGCATCAACCATTCATCACGTTTTGCACATGTCAACAAAGTTACTAGATCCCTTTAAGATGTGAAACATACGTTACTAAGATTTCAAAAATACGTAACCACTGTAATATGAATGACTATTCTGAAGTATGAGGCCAATGAAGTAGATCGTTATTGCGCGAAAATGAGAACTAAGTTCAACTCAATGTTGCCAATTTAACCGAAAGAATGCAAAGATGTAACGTACGTGATGTAACATACGTTACCATGCATCCATAAATGTGTGTATAATATGATTTATTATTATCTAAATTGACAATACATTCGTGTACGTCATTTACTTGTGGTTCAGGGTCAGCCGAGTAACCAATTTCAAGGCCAACATGGTGGCCGAGAAACACTTAATGTAACTTACGTTACCCATAGTGACACGTACGTTAAGGCCTGGTCACACATTGCAGTGTATCATTAACAGACGCCCGACTAATTTATGCAAATAAGGTGATAACATTAATATTTATACCAGAATAGGTTTAAACATTTTTACATAGCTTGAACGAGTAGACTATAAGCTTTAATATGCTACATAATACATTAAATATGGACCAGTATAACATATTCAAAAAAGCGATTAAAAGTAGCAAAGTGAACAGGGCTAGTTTTACAGAATAATGAGAAAAGTGGCTCTAAAGATTAGGGTCACCATGGTCACTCAGGCGCGCAGTGCGAAGGGCTATTGTCTCGCAGCGTTCTGCAATAAGATTGTTGATAAAAACTTAAGTCACTCCGAAAAAACATGGTCTAGAAAACTGTTTATAACTCAACCTTGGCTTTCATTTAAGACTCTAAATTGTTACTGTTAATAGATGAAAGATTATACTTTCAGATAAAGTAAATTTGGAAGAGCCAGGTCATTCCTTATGTTTTCTATTGTGATAATTTGTTATGTATTTCTTTGTTTTTTGACAATTATGTATTGTATTGTTGTTGTTGTTTTATTTGATTTCTAACTATAATTCAACTTTTTCGACCTCTAAAACAAATACCTAAAATGTTAACAGGACCAACCAACCAATGAGATATCTCTCTTTACGATAACTGATATTTGCATATGTTTTGTACAGTAATCAAGAAAACGAGCGATTTTCGGGCTGAAATGCAGTGAAAAAAAGGTCACGTGACTTTGTAACAGAAATCGCGGTGGGGGGGGGGGGGGGGGGGCATAATGGCCCCCGGCCTTATTAGGGTTAAAGGGATAGTTGAGTTTTGGTAAAGAGAGTACAGTTTTGGTCAAACTGAATTTTTGTTACCAACACCTGCACCATTACATTACAAACTAATAGTTATAACTACACCATGCTCGAAAGGAATAACAAATTACAAATGACTAAGTAAAAAGCCTGTTATGATTCAAAAAGAGCCGTTAAAACTCAAAGAGAGCGCTCTCTAAACATTCATTGGTTTCAACCATTTTAAATAAAATATTGTGCATGACTGTGAAGTTTTGTTGAAATAGTAATTAGAGTAATCAACATCTATTTAAAAACCTCTTTTGTAAATTTTTGAAAAAAGGAAGCATTTTTTATAATTGTTTAACGGCTGGTTAAAAATTATCGAATAAATGTGGGGACCCACAATTATTACAAATGGTTATGTTTATGGATATTTCAGCCATTTCTGAAGCAATTTTGGTCAAATAAAGTTTATTCTGTAATTAAAATTGTATGCTCTTTCGAATTTGACACTCAATTTTTCATTATCTCCCTTTAACTGCAATTCAATGGTTACATAACTGAATAAGCATTTTCATAAATTGCCATCAAAAGTATTGTTCACGAGTAGACTGATGAAATAAACGATATAGATTTACAATTGGAGTCACCCTGACGTAAAGACCTGAATCGTCATCTCAACACATCATAGTGAAAAGGAAACAATTTTAGATACCCAATAGCGAAAGTTTTAGCAGATTTTGATAATCCAATCAAGAATTATGATTTTTCAAAGTTTTCATTAAGATCTTGATTCCTGTCCTCGTAGTCGGCGCTTTGCCAAAATCTGTGATGTCACAGAGGAACAACTCCCACTGGAAGTGTACAACAAAACATCACAAAATGTCACTTTTCATGAAAAGGCATCGTCCCGCAATATTCTGAGATATGTTAGAGAAGACTGAGGTAAATGTGCATGCCTTTAAGGTAAAACTTTCTCAACTGGTCCAGTACAATCCACGAAGAATGCACCAATATGAAAATATATGTACAGAGTCAGTGGAAGGTTGTTCAACTGTGGTATCACATATATTGGCAAATTGCTATCTGGAGAGGGTGGCAAACAAAAATAACAAAATCATAACTTTTGAATTGAAAATCCAAATTTGCTCAAACTTTCACTATTGGGCTTTTAAAATTGTTCTCCTTCGATTCAATCCACATTAGTACTTGGGGAAACTTCACCTTTTACATACAACTGGGACAATTTTAATGATATATGGAGTTCTAGGGAACTAGATTAAAGTTTTCATCAACGTATATAACATGAACACAAACATAAATATGCTGTTTAATTATTAATATATCAATCAAGTGTACTATATTTGTGTTTTAATCATACGCTTTTCTGTCTCGTGATCGCTATGCGTGCTACACTATGTTTCTCCACTTACTCTGACTATGATACTAAACTACATAATGGACGAGTTGACGTTTGTACGTTTTCTTAATTAAATCACCCCCAGCCCCACCCCCCTCCCTCCCCCCCCCCCCCCCCCCCCCCACCCTTCCTCTCTCCTTTCTCTCAACCCCACTCGGCCACGTTTTAGGTCTCGTAGTGTTGTTTTCTGAAATATTTTTATGGTAAGAAACTAATGGTTATTCGTAATTCTCTCATATCTAGCAGTGACTAGTGTATGTAACCGCTGTAACCAAACTTATTGTTATCATGCGTACTTACTGATTTCAATCCTTACGATGTCTACGGTAGATGTACATCATTCGTTCTGGGGCCCGATGCTGATGTGGCCTCGCTGTGGCCTTCCCATCCTCCAATCAGCATGTAGCTCCTCAATACGGTATTGCATTAATCCTAAATGGCGTGTGCCCATACACGTTATTATGCTTTTATTGCGATGTTTATAAATTTGAAGTCTAATAGTTGCGTATCCATTGAATTGAGTGGTTACATCTGACGATTTCCTTTTACTATAAACTGATACTTGACCATGCACGCTTGATGTTCGGCACCTATAATCCTCTGAATCCCAATAATGGTTTCAGATAACCTGAATCGTACCAATTAAGCGAACAGACTGAGATAACTACTCGCCCCAGATTAATGGCATGGACCATGGAGACGGTTTATCATATCAAGTACTAGTATACATACTGTATGTTTGTATGTTGATAGTCACGTCGTAGCATGGACCTACTACCATGGTCGGAGCTGAGATCTGTGATTGGTCGGATCCTCAGGGCCCGCGCTTTATGCATTCACCCGTGTTTTCCCCAATAAACAGCAACGCCCCCTCAACGAGATATCAGGCTCCCACAGGAAATGTTAGTAGGGGTTCCCCATGTGTGTGACTCACCTGGCTTACAGTGCTCTCTTGAACGGGATATGGAATAACTCGTTTTGGGGGAAGCAAGGTATCCTCATCCTTTACCTATCACCACAACCATCATTATCATTACTATCATCATCAGCAGCAGCAGCAGCAATAGCAGCGGTAATACCAATTACATCGTTACCATCGATACCATTAGTCTATACTCGAAATGTTGTTTATTGTCAGTGCTACAATCCCACTTTGACATTAAAGGCAAATATGAGTGGGTTAAAATGGGTAGTCAGCAAAATCCAACTCGTACTCCACCGTAATCTCCCGAGGTAAACTCACGATGTGTGTTGGATCGATTTAGAGCGGTGCTTCGGAATATCTGAACACGGGCCTTCATTTGAAATTGCATGCAGTACACAGCTGGTAGCTAGTATGTACCAAGCGATTAACTGTACATTGCTCGAGCTGTCCCCTGAGGCAATACAGCGTTGATAAAATCGCAGCGGCACCTTGATGACCGTCGGTTGAGCGTGTTGCGTAACTACTTTCGCTCGTAAACATCTCTGACAAGGAGTACCTCCTTGGTAAACAAACATTCCGAACGCGATGCATTTTCGACTCGGTCGTTCGTGAACTGGGACAGTTTGCGATCGCAACTTATAACTGAGCAAAGGGGGATTACGTACCGTGCGTAAAAGTGCGCAATATGGATTCGCGCATCGGATGTACCGGTCTGAATTGCCATTAAAGCATACACATATTTGTCACAACGTGTGGAATCCTTTCCCAGATGATAAACACTAGGTTGCATCGTTAGGAATGGCAAACGCATGCTACTGTATGTAAACTAATAAGGAGAGGATCGGCTACTTTAAAATGATTTTAATAATGTACATACTACAATCTTCTGAAATGACAAAACGCATGGTTTATTCATAAGTTACAGATATGATTATAATGTTGTAACACAATGATACATTATCCAACACGGACGTAGATAATCCCCCCCCACACACACACACACTTTTTGATGCGTGTCGAGGGGGGGGGGGGGTGGCCTGCACAAACATCCACCCACTTTTTCAAAGTTTAATCTTTATACAATGCATAATTACAACAATAAATTAATAATAATCATAATAATCATAACATAAATACTACAAATTATCATAATATTAATTACAATATAGCTAAATTAATATTTTAAACACCGATTTCGAAAAATTTCTCCATATGGGACGGGGTAAACTCCCATACCCAAAACCTCCCATACACACCCCTAATTGGCATCGTAACATTTACATACATGAGCCTACAGGGGGATACATTTGAAAGTGGAGGGGAATCCCCCCCCCCCCCCCTTACGCAGATTATTTATGTTTCAAACCATAGCTTGTATACTAAATATACGGTGGAAGGGGAACACCCCTCCCATACCCGCGCACCCCAGTGGGAGTGGATTTAAGTCATGCTTTCTTAAAATCTAGCTTATCATATTTTCTTCCAGATTGCATAATTTCGAGTCAAACAATGCAAAAGCTCCCTACAGTGGGAGGGGAAACCCCCTTCCATACCATCCCCCGCTCGTTCGCTTCGCTCCCTTCCAATCCCCCACCCCCACTTTTGAGAAGCTGTTGACGCCCTGTTATGTGTATGCGTCTATTTATTTCGGTCTGATCAGTGGGGGTAGAATTTACGTCATGTTTTTTTTAAATCTAGCTTATCATATTTCCTTCCAAAGTATGTACCAGATTGCATAATGTCGAATGAAAAATTGCGAAAGCTCCCGAGCGTGGGAGGGGGATAACCCTCCTACAACCCCCACCCCCCCCCCCCCCCCCCCTCGGGCGCCTCGCGCCCTCGGACTTGGTCGCTCTCCTCCCTTGCATCATCCCCCACTTCTCAAAACAGATCTACGCCGGTGTTATTCAATATATTTATATTAACGTCCTTTCATAAAGTAACTTAAGTCATTAGTAAAAAGGGACGCCAAATACAAAGATGAGAGTCAATTAGTAGCAAATATTATGTTAATGGATATGTTCCTGTTATAAAACTTCTAAGATACCATGGAACATTGCACAGGTTCTCTTGGGTCATGTTCAGGTCGGAGCCCGTCAGGCTGCCAAATATTATCTTTTAATGCAGAAAGGAATGAAAAAGGTCATTGATAGCATTACCTCCTCACATAATTATTTGCATAATGATGAAACGAGCCAAATAACAATATCATACGCCATTTAATCACCCACAACTCTTTGGATTTTGACTCTAAACAATATATATTATTTCATATTCAAACAAAGTCTGATTGGAGTCGATCAGTCAGCCCGGCGTTTCTCTTCAAGCAGACCGAAATGAAAACAACTCGTTTAAAACCGAATAAGCCTTGTACAAACATCGATAATAAGACCCATCACTCGTACTGGTGTCAGGGTCATAGTTTATCAGGTGATGTCTGTTCACCCGGCAACTTGGCCTGGTTTATAGATTCCAAAGGGGAGGGCTCAGCCAAGAAGGACCATAAATATTTGTAATTAAGTTTAGATATTAAGTTTGCCATGAGATTACGGAGACTTTGTTTGAATACTTTACAACTTTAGGCAGGAATTAATGGGACGCATACACTTGATAACATGCTGACGTAGTTTATTGTTGAATATATATACCCTAACCATGCCCTATCTTCGATATCGATCAATTATTTCGCCGCAAATATGATCTTCAATCTGTGTAAACAATTAACCTGTTCACAAATGAATATGATATGTATTTATCTGTTTGAAACGTTAATCATTAACCACCCTAGTAATAACAACGCAAGTGATATTGATATTGATATACATGTATCTGAACTGAAGCAACGCAACAGCATTACTTTTGTCCAAGTAGTACGATCTTGTTACCATCAAAATTATTAAATATCCTTTCACAAAATGTAATACTTCAAACTAGAGTATCTCTGTTTTTAAAAGAGATTGTTTTCCCCCCATTATCTGTAACCATTTATGTTAATAGTAACCACGTTTCCCATGGACTAGGTTCATCAGAATACCCTTGACCTTTGATAATTTTATGTTTCTTTCATGGTACCGCACTTGTGTGTGTTAGTTTGTTTTAAATACGTTTCTTTATTGTACCTTAATCTAAGTTTGATTTTCTCTTTCTGTTATGAAAGGATTATTCTTTTAATTTTTTTATTTGAGCGTGTATTCCGTTTCAATTAACATTTGAATACATAATCTTACAGGTTGATATACTGCAATACAAACATTAAACAAATGTTACGAAAACATTACAATTATTTAGATTAACAACAATTTAAAAAAACACACCCGAAGAAGAAGAGAAATGAAAGCAAAATTTAAATATGTTAACACAAGAAATATTGATAAATCAATTAAAACCGAAAAGGGGAAGTGGAATTTAAAACCAGAAGAGGCTTGATAAGTTTCGTACACACCAAAATATATTTGTTTTCATAGATAATAACTTTAAAAGTATGGCAAATAAATGGTTTGATAAAATACCCATACCATAATACCGATACAAATATCCATTTATCAATTAATGTATACAAAAAAACATTAGCAACCATTTAGGGTCTGCGAGAGGTTAAAACATTAACAAACATAATTAATTTTGTGTAATTGAATGTATGTTATATTGCCTTGGGAATAGTAATATTAAAATTATTCAAATCAATATCATTATTCCATACTTCTGGTTCTGTGTTTCGTAAAGAATACTCAGATAAATAATTAGTGTACGTCCTGTGGTGAAATGCATGCAATATATTGTGGAATAGCTATGATTATTACGATTTAAAAAACATACCCATTAAAAACAACGATAACATATTCAAATAGGAGCGTTGCATGAAAGATGCTGTTCGTACAAATTTTATATTCTGCAATTCAAGAAAATATCATCTTAAAAAAATTGGTGATGTATGTGTTAAATAATTCGAATTTGTACAAAATCGTATTGCCTTTTTTCTGTAATATAAACAATTTATGTAAGTGGGAAGAGCATGTATAATCTATATTGTGTCCATTATTGCTCATTGACAAGGTAATTATTTAATTTAGAAAAAAAAAACACGTGTAAACTATGTAAGTGGTCTGATCATCGGGGGTTCAGGGATAACTGTCACTTGTGACCCAAAATGAATGGGTAAAAAAAAAAAAATTGCAAACCAAAAGAAAGTACATATAACGTGCTCCAATATATAATGAAACCACAGAACACAATTTACGAAATGTGTTATGGGTGTTCGTTGTAAACGATTATGTCAATAGTTCGCCTAACATAATACAGTTGACGTTTGTTAAAACATCAGGAACTAACAAATAACAATTATCATAAGGTGTTTGGAATACCAATAATATAACCTTACGATATTCAGAGCCATATTCAGAGGCGTACCCGGGGGAAATTCGACCCCCCCTCCTTTTGACTAAAACATTAATGTTTTGGGCGTTTGGACCCCCCCCCCCCCCCCCCCCCCCCCCTTTACCTCTTGCACCTGGACTCGAGTCCTCTTTTTAGCGGACTCGACCATCACAACCAATCGTCTCGGCCTCGACATTTTTAAAGGATCCCGGTCTCGACTTCGAAACATTTTTACGGACAACCCCCCCCCCCCCCCCTCCCCCATTGAGGAGGATATTGGTCTTGGCCTCGAATTTTGTTATGGATCTCGGTCTCGGCTTCGAACAATTTCTACAGACACCGCCTCTCAACTTCCTCCTCTCTGAAATGACACCACATTTGAAACAATCGCTTGCTTCAAGGCTGAGAACCTCTCCTTTGAGTACGGGTAGGTCTCAAACAGAATGTGCCAAAATGTGCTATTATAACTCTAATGTAGTATAATCATTCATTAATTTACCCATTTATTGATTCATCCTATAACAACAGAATCAATAGGATTCAAGATTCAAGATTAAATTTATTCGGCAAATAAAACAATACAACATTAAATAATCAAATATAAACTTTATAAATAATAGCCGGGACCTCGGAGAAGCAGCATGTGCTTGTGTTTGAGGCCCCCATACAGTAAATGATACATTTACAAATTAAGATTAAATGACATTAAAAAAAAAAGTTTCTTACGTATATATAGCAGTGGTTTACTAAACACATCGAATTCATACACCCATTCATACAGGGTACGAAAGGTGAGAGAGAAAAGGGTCAAAGGAGATCTAGTAAGTCATGGATGATATATTATTAAATGCATACCGTTTGTATAGAGATTTAAATCGATGGATTAAGCACAGGTACTTGTCATTTAAGCACATTCTGTTTAAGCCCCACCTGTACACACAGGAGAGGAACTCCGCCATGAAGCAAATTATTTTAACAAAAGTGGTGTAATTTTAGAGAGGATGACATTAGCTAATCCACTGATGATAAAATAATACAGGTCTCAAATAAATGATAAATATGTGGCTCACAAAATCTTTCCAAATTTGTTGTTAGGAGTTTATGTATGTAGCTGCTAATCAGTATATAACATTAAAGGGGCAGTACAGTTTTGGCAGGGCTAAACATTAGTAACAAAAACCTGCACAATAATCTGGGGCCCAGATTTATTCCGATGGGATATATTTATTGATTTTTCAACCGTTATCTGAATTGATTTTGATCAAATAAAGTGCATTCTGTCATTTAAATTGTATGATCTTTCAAATTGTACACTCAGTTTTTCACAATCTCACAACAAATTATTTTGTGAAACGCCGTCTATACCAAAACATAACTACCCCTTTAAATGCAAAATGTTTATATTGGTATCAACTCATATCTCAAAGTGATTCATTAGCCTTGCTTAATGCGAGTAAATTACTTTACATTTTTACATGTATCTTGCATATTTGGGTGATGGTTACAGGTTTTGATTTGTTCATACATCACTGATTTGTCGGTTATATTTTTGGACATAATTTTGTTTCTACATCTGTAAGTAGCTAAACAGTTTCATTTTTTATGGAAGTGTACACGTAATTCAAAAGAACATTAGAGTATATCGTGGTAAATTATCATAATAATCACTTCTAGCTAGAGAGAGAGCTAATAGCTCACTTTGAGATACTCCTGTTCGATGTTTTGTAATGGACACATTATGATCGTTTACATTGAATATGATGAAGTATTTGAAGAATTTCATGTTTATAAACAGCTAATTATAATAACTTCTTATTTGTATACATTCCGTGCTATCCCTGCCCCCACCCTACGTATTTGTTTAATCACACTAAAACGCATTTAATATTTGGTTGCATGATATTGTGTATTATTGTCAGACAAACCAAAAAAGGGACAACATGACTAACAACCAGTTTTTTTATGTGAGTTCTGCATCAAAGCACTCTCAGGCCTCATTGACTCATTTGGCTCATCAAAGTCGAAGCAATTATGCTATTTTAGTGTGTTACTTTTATGCTTCTTGCCTCTTGTTGGGAGGGGGAAAAAGTTCAAGAACAAACATTATCTTGCTCCGGAACCATGTCGATTACTCGGAGGAAATAAGCACATGATAAGACAGAAATGAATGGGATACCTTTTCTGTAAGCAAATCACATTTTGACCATTTGGAACCGCTCAATTCTTAACTTGGGTATATGCATTTTATTCATACCTTACAACATATTAGGGCCAATTTTTGCTGATATCTGAATTATTATATTTGATGCAAAACGTGTTAAAAGAAAAATTAGGTTTTAAAATATATAATATTGATCAACATTTCAATCTATGAGCTGATGGATTCCGGTTTGTCTCATACTTACTATGAACGGTTGTGGGGCGTGCAAAATGTTAAAGGGGTAGTTCAGTTTTGGTATAGAGGGCACTGCACGAAATAATTGTGTGAGGTAATGAAAAACTGAGTGAAAATTCTGAAAGAGCATACATTTGTAATGGCAGAAGCAGAATAAACTGTATTTGATCAGAATCTGTTCAGAACCGGTTGAAATATCAATAGATATATCTGATCGGAATACGTCTGGGGCCCATATTTACTTAACTTTTTCCAAAATGTTCAAAAGAGGTTTTTTTTAAGTTGTTGATGATCTTTCTTTCTAATTATTATTTCACATAACATCACATGCATAGTTTTGTTTAAAAAATGGTCGAAACCAATATATTTTCTTGTGTTTTAATTGCTATTTTTGAATGATAACAGGTTTTTTAATTAGTCGTTTGTAATTTTATATACCTTTCGAGCATGGTGGAGTTATAACTATTAGTTTGTAGTGTTAGTGTGAAGGGGTTGGTTACTAAAGCTTAGCCTTACCAAAACTGCACTACCCCTTTAAACTAGAGCTGATGTGGATGCCATTGTAGAATAGACATAATCGCTTTGAGAAATGATAACTAACGTTATCGTATTAGTTTAAATCATCATTAACGATGTGTATAATACAACATATCCTATCATTTGTAGTGTTTTCAGCAAGCTTACTTGCAATGCACATCATTTTCTCAGAAGAGACTCATATGCTCTAAAATAAATTCCCAAAATTAAACAAGTATTATAATTTTAACTAAATAAATATAAATGTACTTTTGAACAAAACAACAATGCAGATAAATAATACAATTCAATATAATGGAAACTGCATATATATTTACGTATGTTTTGTTTCTTCAAATAAAGTCAATCCAGTATCACATTCTACTTTTAATATAGAAAAACGTTCCTCTCTCTCTTCCTCTCTCTCTCTCTCTCTCTCTCTCTCTCTCTCTCTCTCTCTCTCTCTCTCTCTCTCTCTCTTTTTCTCTATTCCCTATTCTGCCATCTTTCAAGCCTCGTAGAATTGTTTTTCCTTAATATTTGTATGCTAAAGGAAGTACTGGTTATTTGTATTTCTCTCACATCTAGCAGTGGCTAGTGCTTTAAAACAGTTGAAACAAATCATATTGTTATCATGCGTACTTACCGAATTGAATATGTACGATATGTACATCATTACTTCCCGGGCCCGCTGCAGCTGATATGACCTAGATGTGGCCCTTCCATCCTCCTCTCAGCATGTAGCTCGTCAATGTGTTGCGCTAATCCTTAATGGCATGTTCCCATACAAGTTATTATGCTATTTTGTCGATGTTTATAAATTCGAAATCCAATAGTTGCGTATCCCTTGGAATGAGTACTTAAATCTGACGATTTCCTTTGACTAGATGCTTGATCATACACGCTTGGTATTCGGAAGCTTTATTCTTCTGAATCCCAATATGCTGTCAGATAACCTGACTCGTACCAAGCCCATGTGAAACAGATTGAGATAATTACCCTCGCCCAAATCAATGACCTAGACGATCGTCATGACAAGTACTATAATAAGTATATTGTATGTATGTAAGTTGATAGTCACGTCGTAGCATGGACCTACTACCATGGTCGGAGCTGAGATCTGTGATTGGTCGGATCCTCAGGGCCCGCGCGTAATGCATTCACCCGTGTTATTCTCAATAAACAGCAACGCCCCCTCCACGTGATATCAGGCTCCCACAGGAAATGTTAGTAGGAGTTGTCCATGTGTGTGACTCACCTGGCGTACAGTGCTCTCTTGAACGAAATACTCGTTTTGGGGAAAGCAAGGTATCCTCATCCTCTACTTATCACCACAACCATCATTACCATTACTATCATCATCATCAACAGCAGCAGCATCAGTGGTAATACCAATAACATAATTAGTCTATACTCGAAATGTCGTCAATGTTCAGTACTACAATTCCACATTAATTACAAATATTTGTCACAACTACGTGTGGAAACAAATTAAACACTAGGTTGCATCGTTAAAAATGCCAATAGTATAATAGATTAAAGGGAAAGTTGAGTTTTGGTAGAGAGGGCGCTAGACTACTTAATTGGTTTGTGAGGTAATGAAAAACTGAGTGTAAAATTTGAAAGAGCATAATATTTAAACAATAAAATCATCTTTGTTTGATCAAAATCGGTTCAGAAACGGCTGAAATATCCATAAATATAACAATTTGTAATAAACCCGGGGCCCCGGGTTTATTAGAGAATTTTGAACCAGCCGTTAAAAATTCAAAAAAATGCTTCCTCTTTTCAAAAAGTTACAAAATAGGTATTTAAATAGTTGTTGGTTATTTCTCTATCTAATCACTATTTCAACAAAGCATCACATGCACAATATTTTATTCAAATTGGTTAAAACCGATGAGTGTTTAGAGAGCGCCCTCTTACGTTTTAACGGCTCTTTTTGAATGATAACATGATCTTTACTACGTCATTTGTAATTTTGTGTTCCTTTCTAGTTATAACTATTAGTTTGTAATGTAATGATGCAGGTTTTGGTTACTAAAATTCAGTTTCACTAAAACTGTACTCTCCTTACCAGAACTCAACTATCCCTTTAACTACTTGATTCAATTGTTCGGGCATTTTGTTAATGATACTGTCTTCATTATTATTGATACATGTATATTTTCGTACCTTTGTAAACATACTTTATCACATATAACATATTGCTTGATCTGTTACGTTCTTACCGGCTGCATGTCATGCATGTCAACGATTCACGCCCAAAACTTGTATTGTCCAACGTCAATTTGCATCACCATTGCGTATTATTTAATTCGGTCCTTTCTTTAAGCTCGGTCAATATCTCATGCAAAGCATTACATTGACCATCATTATATCAAGCATGTCTGACAGTGATAGTTTGACAAATAATCACGTAAGGTAATAGTAAATATGAATTAAACACATTTATTATCGTGATTGTTTTGAATCATTTCCATTTCGATTTTTGCAATGTCTACAAATATTGTTTAAACTAATTATCACCCACGTTTTTAAATGTTTTCATTATTTTGTAGAATTATATGTAAATGAGATTGAGTTGAAAATAAATCAAAAAATTAAAATGAAATTGGTTAAAAATAAATGAGTTATATGACATGCATCGTCATTCAAAGTTCATATTAGCTTAATAACTTCCTTTTTAACCGATGGGTTGACACCACAACACACGAACAAAAAAATCGGGTTACATAATTAAGGCGTCAATACCAAACATGGGCGTATCTACGGAAAGGGGTGGGGATGGCTCGTCTATAGTCGTGGATGAACCTGACTTGACTTATGATGACGTTTTCTATTTTGTTTTATTCATAACCATATGTATTTTTTGTGTTTGTATATCATGGATATTATCAACACGACGACTACATTATACTGTTATACAAAATAATATATTCTAAAATTCCGAAAATAAGATATATAATGCAATATGTATATTATACTGTTCATACACCCCTGTTATGTGATTTGGCAAATCATTTCAACGTTATTTTATCTCTCATCACCACCAGCCTAACAAACATCATCGTCATCATTACCATTATCATCTTCATAATCGTCGCAATGAATACATAATCGTTAACATCGTTATCAGCATCGCCACCATCTTCTTCGCCGCCCTCATCATTCCCTCATCATCATCTCCATCGTGATAATCGTCATCATCATTATCATCATCATCATCATCATCATCACCACCAAGACAATAATAATCGCCACAATTATCAACACAGCTATCATATTCATTAATTTATATACCATTAGTATTCATTATTTGTTACCGTGGATTGTTTGTTTCATTGAATGTTACATTATTATTGATAGAGGGCGCTCTGACACACAATGCACGGTAACGGGAACACAGCTTATGTCGAATAATTGGTTGAGATAACACATACATGGCAGATTGTGTGAATTCCTAAATATTTACATTAAAATGCCAATAGTCATGCTTTCAATGTGGTAAAATAGTAAATGTAGTTTACTACAACAAATATTTAAGCGCTTGACTTCTGATCTTGGGACCCGAGCTCAACCCAATCGATGCCCCGGCATTGATGTCCTTCAGCAAGGCATTTAATCCACATTAGCTGCTGCTGCTCCCTAACTAGGGGTATAAATGGGTACTTGGTCGGGTGTTAAATTAGCCTGTATCGCCCTATATAGTAAGGCAGCTCGGACTAGTATGCTCCCCTGGGAGTTGAGATTCTGCGCAAGATAATTTTGCGGGTTTGAACTGTTCCTGATGACCAAGGGTAATAATGCGCTTCTGAATAGGGCACCCTGATACATGATGTTCTAACCATGATATGTATTATAATATTAGTATATACATATTTGATCAAACTTGAATTTATTGTGAAATGTTTTCGATAATTACCATTTTTTTGTTTTTAAATGAGATTAAATAATGATAATTATGATTTTCCATTTAAAAACATTCGGAAAACTAAAATATTCAATAAAAGTGTCCGTGCATGTACATGATAATATGACTTTGCAATTAGGTTGCTTTTATCAGGGAATATCTATTAAATTACGCGCTATATCATTATGTGTAACTTAGTTAAGAATTCATAAAGTTTTGCCCCCCAAAATAAACCAATTAATTGATTTTAATTATACCAGTTACATTCGTCATGTGTTATCTGTTGTGTATAAATCACATAAATGTTGTCTTTAATCCCAAATCACCACCAGCATTCCTACAAACACCATCATCATTATCATCATCATGCATTATCATCCTCATCATCATTGCAATCAATACGTTTTAGTTTTTATCGCCATTATCTCCGCCAACTTTTATCGCCATTATTAACGCCGCCAACTTCATCAATCTTCTTAATCATCATAGTCACCACCATAATCTTCATTGCTATCCTTATATAAATTTATACAGAACCATTTATTTGGTTCCCATGTTAAACGTGTGTACATTATTGTCAAAAGAGGGCGCTATGGCAAGATATGTTTGGGTAAGAGTGACTTGTATGCATGAGATGAAGAAATTGTTATTACCGTGCGGTAATAAATCATGGCATGATGGCAGATTATCTTATTCAATAAATTATCACATTTAAAGACTACTAGTCAAAGTTGAAATGGTATAAGAAATTCATGATCATTTTATTGAAAACTTTCATGATCGATCAAATTTAAATTTCGAAGTTGTAAACGGATTTCTAAATGTACCGTTTTTGTCAAACACAGATTCCATGATGATGATTTTAATTTTCCATTCATAATCCCTCAGATTAAAACATATCTCAAACAGCATTTAAATTATTAGCTCATGGTGATATTACTTTGCAAAGGTTTTGCTTTCATGAGTAGGGAATCCCGCTATATCTTATTGTAGTATTTTGTGTATGACTAAGTTAAGTATTCCAAATAATATAGAACTGCCTCGATCTTCATTATACATGTGCATAATTACATGTTTGACCTTTCTTATTTAAGACAATGAACATTTTTATTGTACAGGAATGTGTGCAACCTACTTTGAAAACTTCAGGGAGCAAGAAGTTGTGATAAACCTCCTTCAATGAATGATAAACCTTGCTCCCCAAATCCCCCTCCCCCAGCCCTCATTGGTGACCTGTAATAGCCATGGCTATACCAATGGCAGTATCCCCTCCCCTTAGCCCCCCCCCCCCCCCATGGCTTCAAACAATGACTTAATTCCATAATAGCTGATCATAATTAATTGTAGCATTGATTCTTCATGCAGAACAGTTCGAAAGATATTTTAAGCTGCAATATAAAGTGTGTTTTAAATTAACTAAAATATGATCATTATTCATGTACATACAATTGTAGGATAATATTAACAAAGGTAGTTTTACGTTTATCCAAAGTTTAAAATGCACACGATTTAATTAAAACTACAGGTGTTATATTAGTAGGACATGCCTTCGGTGCCACGGACCTAATCTCCAAGTTTGTTAAAGATACAAAGTCGTATCCCTTTTTTGTTACAATGTTACTAAACTTCAGAGTCCTTGAACACAATCAAATACATGTTTACTTTTTATTCAAAATATGACGGTATAGTCATATCAACAAAATATTCACACGCAATAGCCCAATAAAATTCAATCACATGTAATTTGTACGCTTAATAGTGACTGAGTACATGAAAGCCAGTGAAAATGTAATTTAAGTCTTATTTTATGCAATAATACAAAAAGGGTGAAAGTGGAATATGCGAGTGCAAATCTCAATTAATTCACTTTCAATATATTGATAGAATTGACAGATAATTCATGCGTACTAATATCTATACAAAAAAAACTCAACATCGCCAGTTGAAATGGACAAATCTATTTTCTTTAGAATAAACCGATATCGTTACATTCAATAACTATCAGCTTAGTTGTCTTTGTTTTGTAGTAACCAATTTGTATCGTGTACAACCATAGTTCTTTATTATCGTGTACAACCACAGTTCTTTATCCGTCTTAATTGGCAAAGGATTATGGATGAAGCCCCCATTTCCGAAAAAGTTAAAGTTTGATTTTTCATAAAATAATAAGTACACGAGTATACAAGTAGATATTTGCGTGAAGCATCCCAATAAGGGAGTTCGTAGTTACAAACTGCGCATGCGCCAATTTCTGAGACGAAAATTCACTGTACCAAAAACATCGATATTGCCCGTTGTCCCATAGACCTTCTGTGCAATTATTGTCACATTTGAAACGTGTTTTCACGGGAAATTTGGCTCGAAGTCATAAATGTTTTTCTGAATTAATCATAATAGACATCTCATATACATGTGACTGATTTTTTTTAATTGATTTTTTCTATTTATTTTCGGATTTTAACAAAAATGTCAACGTTCATATCTGGGCCTTTATTGAAATCGCAAAGGCCCCATACGTAGATTTGCGTGTACTTTTTTCTTTTAAGTGTTGAAAACGGGCAAAGATGTGATTTTTATTCAACATTTTTTTTTTTAGCCTGCTTCAAGTTTGAAAATTAAATGAATGGTTACATTTATTCAATTTGAAATATTTTAAGATTAAGGTGAGTTTTGTTTTGTCAGGTCTTTCAAACGTAATGAAACACAAGGAGAATTCACGCACGCACGCGGAAATTCTGCATAGAGCTCCTGTACTTTAAATGCGTGCGTCACAGGCTGTGCCGTAAACGTACCTGTAAACGTACGCGTAAAGCGTCAATTTTGGTACAATCTTCCGAAAACCCGGTTACGTCCGTTGCTCTATGGGCTAACTACGAACTCCCTTATTCGGATACTATTGACAATTTAGTATCCGGATTCGGATACTCTTGATACGGTCGGCGTCCATAGACGCTTTCCAATTCAATCTTAACCCTAAAAAGGCCGGGCTATTTGAGGTCTTCAGCAGGCCGGGGGGGGGGGGGGGCATTATGGCACCCCCCCCCCCCCCCCCCCCCCTAAGATCTCGGCCGCGGAGAGGCCGATCGCCGTTAAAATTTGCACGCATGATAAGTGAAGTGTATAGAATAAAATGGTAATTTTAAATTTTTTTTTAATTCATTAATTTGCATATTTATGGTAATTTATGCAAATAAGGTCATAAAATTCATATTTTTTACCCATAAATCATATATTCTTCATAATTAAACATTGGTTTTCACTACATATATTCTTTAGAGCATTTGGAATAATAATGCGACAACATTTTTTGGAAGATTCTTCCTTATGTTTTCTATTGTTTTTATAATTTCTTATGTATTTCTTTGTTTTTTTAAACTTATGTATTTTATTGTTTTTGTTGTTTAGTTTATTTATAACTATAATTAATCTATTTTGAACCCTAAAACAAACATATAAAATGTAAACAAGACCAAATAACCAATGATATACTTCCTTTTACAAAAACTGATATTTCCATATGTTTTGTACACAAATCACGAAATTGAGCGATTTTCGGGCTGACATGCATAGACAAAAGGTCACGTGACTTCGTAACGGTAGGTCCAATTTTCCAAATGTTTGTTTTAAAATATGCGCAAGACCCAAAAGAAAAAAGTCACCAAGCAGCGGCGCGTCATCTTACAGCGTTTTGGAGCAATAAAAAAAAAATGCGGAAGGGGGGGGGGGGGCCATTATGGCCCCCCGGCCTTATTAGGGTTAAAGGGGCCCTGCAAACCAAATGCATGTTGACTTCTGTTCATCTGTATTAGTGTACACATTCAATATTTGTAAACGGTTTGACCTAAATATGTTTTGTATATTTTTAAACATTTTATCATTTATTTGTCTTCATGTTGCTAAGCCCCACCTCCTAAAAAACCCTCCATGGAGTAAATTATACTGTTGACCTGTTGTGACATCATCTGTCAATCACTGGTCAGCTACCATGCGATTAACAAAAGATGAAAGTACAAAAAGAACATCCACACAAAAGCATGCCCTGCATACCTCCATGCAATAGATTAGACAGTGCTTTTCTTCTGACATAGCAACAGCTATTTAAATTGAAGGTGTGTGATTTGGTATTCTATTCAACCTTGTGATGCTATTGTGATTAGGCACTCAGCTTGGGTGAAGGTAACTTCTTTGTAACTGAGTAGTGAATGGCTGATGATGTCACAACAGGTCAACAATATAATTCTACTCTGGAGATATTTTCAGAAGTGGGGGCTTCACAATATGGAGAAAAATAATTACTAAAAATGTTTTTAAATAAACAAAATATGTTTGGGTCAAATGGTTTACAAATAGTTGATGTGTACACTAATAGAGATGCACAGAAGATAATATGCGTTTAGTTTGCCTGGCCACTTTAAGTATCTCCGTAATTAGGGAGACATTTGACAAATCAAAACCCCTTTAGTTATTCTGTTACCATAAGCCAAACAACAATGTACAAGCGAAATGTGAAAGCTCCAAGTGTTTGTGGTTGAATTTTACAAATTTAATTAATCACTTTAAAAACATCAGCCTCTATGACTACCGTTATCCTGTGTGTAATAAAAATCTACCGAATAGAACTATTAATTTAACAATACTTTGTACAAGGTGTTTTGTTGACCATGATTTTGTATCCTGCTTATTACAATTCTTGATACCAAGTTTTACATAAGCATCATCATTAGGGTTCATGTAATAACTTTGTTTGTAATAATAGTTAAAAACCTAGCATAATGCGAATTTGAAGTCTTTACGTAACATTCAAATGTTATTTTCCATACACAAACACGACAATGATGATAACAAATCACCTAGTCGAGTTGTTTTACTAAAACATTCAAAGTGTTCTATACATTTGTGCACAATACAAAAGGCACAATTTCATAAACAAATTATGTGAAAAATGCAACTCGACAAACAATTATTCGAATCCATCAATCATACATTATAACATTATCCAAATACGTTTGTATTATGCTGCCACCCCCCAAGGAAATGCAAAACAATTGTGTACAACATATATCCCTCAATTTTAGTTCAGTCTCACAACTCAAATAATTAACATACTAACGAACATCTCACTATATACCACAATAAAATATAATAACATGTTGCGTGTGTTCAGTTTATCAATATTTATAAATGGCGTGACTATACTTCTTTCTCTTGTATTTGTTTTACATACATTTCAATTCTTTATTCGAACATATAACCAAGATACAAGTTACAAAACACATAAGTATACGATGTTTTCTGGATCGCATAAATCACAAGATCAAAGAGGGCTGACTTTACACACATTAAAAAAAACCCATTGAAACTTGTTCAAATGTAAAAATACAAGCGTCTTATTCCTTAAAAAATGTAAGTTTTATTTTAAATATAAACGCCGTACATGAACTACATACATGAACTACATAATAAACTACATACTACTGCAGCTGTCCACAAAATGTGCAATTAAAGTACCTGAGTAACCCTGAGTATCTATGTATTTTTGAATGTTTAAAGGAAATGGAGACATTTGATACAATGAATGGAGATTTGGAAAAAATATCCGGGTAAAAAAAGTAATTTGCTCCTCGATACAGTTCTCAAACGTGTCACAATCTTAATATTTCAAAATATTACGCATGAAAAAATTATGTCCATTTCAATTGTTCTGTGCGAATTATTGATACATCGCACTTAGCTGTTGGTGCTCCACATTGCCCTGATCAAATGTTGCTGGAGTTTTTGTTTTGTTTCGGCACACAATGAGTTGTAGTGTGTGTGTGTGTTGCAAGCTTTATCGTGCTCACGTTTACTTTATCCCATAATGTGTACCCAAATGTTGGTTTAGGCTATTAACTTGTTGCTTACTAAAAACTGGTTATCTATGTGCACATTATACGAGGATTTCAGAATCTCGAAGGACGGGCTAACTATTCCTGATATACGATTTCATCATTGCCATTTAAACAAATGATATGATGTTAACAATGCAACCAGAAGTTGGAAAAACGGACGTTGTTTTGACAATAGCATCATGAGGGTAGAACATACAACGGTTTTTAGCAGTCGCATACATTTGACAATTTCATGTGTATTATAAACCAGCAGGGGCATAGACAACGGGGGGGGGGGGGATGAGGGGGATGCATCCCCCCACCTCACAAGGTGGGGGGGATGACATGTACAATCATCCCCCCCAGGTTTTAGGGAAGAATATATTTTTTGTTGTGTGTAGCTGTATACGAGTGGGAAAGAAAACATAAGTTGTATGAGCTAAGACTTGTTAATTCTAACGTTAAAAAGGTAATTTAAAATCAACTTTCAATTTTTTCTGCGCGCTTCGCGCGCGAACAGAATCTCAGTTTGTTGTGTAACTTGCGTATGGTCAGGGGTGAGTATTTTTTTATGCCCGGGCCACGTAGTTCCAGTGGAAGGCTGGCATTGCTCTGGCTCCTTGTGTGACGTGCACCAAATTGCACTGATAAATGCAAAATCTTCTCTGTGGGAGGGGGATACCCCCTCCCAAACCCTCTCTATTTGGCCCTGCCCCAGCCCTCGGTAGCTTCGCCCCTCGGTACTCATTCTTGGCAATAGGCTAAGTTGTTAGATCATACATAATGTGGCATATGGTGATGTCGGAACTGTGTATGATGCTAAATATAAATACAATATTATTGTTGGGGTGCATATGTGTCAATTTTTTGTTTTCTTCGTGAAAATATATTTAACATTTCTGGTCGATCATGACACGCTTTCCCAGATACAGTCAATGTTAAGCTCCTGAGCCCCCATAGGTTTTACCCCCCCCCCCCCCAAAAAAAAAAAAAAAAAAAAAAAAAAAAAAAAAAAATCAAAAACTGCTTTCGGCCCGCCTGGTCACGACCGTCTTAACATCTACCCCCCCCCCCCCCCTCCCCCCACTGAGAGGACTTTCAAGCAATTGTCTTGGTCTCGAAAAATTGGTCTTGGTCCGGTGAACGGCAAATCATCCCCCCCAGGTGTAAGGACCTGTCTACGCCACTGTAAACCAGCTTGCAATAGTTCATGAGAATAGTGCAATATTGGTTAGGACCAAGTCTATCATTTGAAATGGCACATGATGTTAATGACAAAATACTCTGTGTTTGATCAAAATCGGTTTAGAAACAGCTGAAATATCCATACAAATATTCGACCCAACATTTTGTCGATAATTTAAGAAAATATGTATAAAGCCTACACATTACATAACAAAGTGGCTAAATAAAAATTGTCCAAAACTGTTTTGAAGTACGGTATAAGGTGTGCAATAACAAATATTCATTAAAATCATCATCGCGGCAGTTTAAGCAGTAGATGACTTTAGAGGCATGAACACGTCTGACTGATCTTTCAAATGTTTATAATGTATACAAAGACTAATCTAGAATTATTCTTGTTCATCGAACATCCCAACTATCAGTCCCAGTTTCGCAGATACAAAGATACGACGAAGCTCAACTCGCTGTTCTGGTCCATCTCCATGTGTGGTTTTCCATGCTATGAGGGCGTCTATTGTTGCATGAAAGTAATCGTCCTTTAATTTGGTAAGGATACTCTTGGCTTCGTTATAGTCCCTACCAAGCTCCTCGCAGAGCGTAAAATACGAATCACAGGGGATCTGTTTACCAATCCTATGTATGAAGTTTTCTGTCAGCGCCTTCCCTGCTCGAGAACTGCTCCTATTTTTAGATATGAAATATGGAAGTATAAAACTTAACTCTCAAACTAAAGATAAGAAATCCAAATCATGTTCTATAAGTCCCAGGTCCGCACATGCAAATATATGTCAAAGCTGTTCTATTTGTTCTGGTCCATCTCCATCTCTAGGTTTTAATGCTATGAAATTATCCGTCATTGTCTTTTCTGATGAGGTACTGCTCCTATATTGCAAACATGTCCATTTCTTGTCTGGAAATATTTATATCCACATATCAAACTGCTATTAGTAACAGTATAAATTCCCTAAATAATTTATAATGATTCATATTGCTTCTGCTTAAATCATTGGATGATTTGCTTATTAAAGTAAATTTAATATATATTTATATATTATATCGACATATAATATTGTCATATATGATTTGAATTAAACATGTAATATATAGATCGACCACATCTTACCTATTTCCCTGTGACGTGGTGCTGCTCACTATTTGAGAGGAAATATGAAAATAGTTATGGACATGAACTGTTGATAACTTATTAACGATTAATAACATCATTGTATTTGTCTTAGATAACACAGTACGTAAGTAAATAAGGAACCGAAACAAAATTAACAAGTTCTATTTATTTTCATCCCTTAGAACATCATTATAAATTGTTCAAACACAATATACTACATTTAGAGAAACTTATAAAACTCCTTGTTAGGATTCATCTGATTGGGTACGTCGTAGATCAACATATGTTATTTTGTGTACAACTCGCTGTTTTGCAAATATGTTGATTGCGATATTTGGTTTGTTTAGCCTACTTATGATATTGTATATTATGAAAGCACCTATGACTTAATATGTTTTGTCGATTATGACATTACTGGAAGGATTTATTTCATGCACAAAATAACTAAGTTTGTATACAATCAGGTATAACATATAACATTTGGGGGTATGTTTATTAGAACGCAGATGTACTAGAGATGGAGTATTCTCTCATGTATCCGATGGTGGTCACAGTGACATATGACACATAACGTACACACGATCACACGTGACCAAGAGTTATTTGATATGTTATTGTCTTATATCAGGTGTTGGAACAATTGGAAAAATAATGTTAACTGCCATGACGAGGTCACTCTTCCCTTTTAATACTCACTCTTTCCTTTCCTAGTAATTCTTTTCCGCTCACCACCTTGAGTGTCAGTTCCTGCATACATACAAGATAATAATTATAATATCAGGTGATCACTATTCTAATTCATGTTGACAAGAGCTTGTAAATATTGATCAATAATTCTGAGAGGGCTATTGCAACGTATTCAAGATAAATCGAATTGACGTGCATGTACATGACTATGGGTGCATCTGGGGCGTCTTGTGTAAAAAAAAAAAAAAAAAAAAGATTAGTTTATGTACATGTATTTCATTGAAATATGAAATAATCTAGCCACAAAAAGGGCCTTAAAAGGAGTTGCTCTTTTCTACGCATTTATCACATTGTTATCAAGTTTTAACCCATTAAAACACAGTTTGATGACCTAAAAAGCAAAAGCATGATTTTCACCAGGAGGATCAACAACCCCCCAAAAACCTGTATTCTCTTATCATACTTGTATGATTGACAACAAGGAGGAGACCGTCCATGGTAGCAAACACCACACTACAACCACAATGTAGTGTGTGATGCGAGTGGACAACCGACTTGTGAGATAATGGGTAATCGTCCTGGTCTACCTTCTCGTGGTGGGGTTGTAAACCAATTGACTTGTTCAGTTGATGACAAACAGACCAGGGTGGCTAGGAGAGGACAGTCTCACCCGCCTAGCTTACTCACTGAGCGAAACTGCAACATGATGAAAGCCAGAAACAGCACCAGGGTCTCAGCCCCTGCAATTACTAACCAGCCATCCCTCCCGACGAACCTACTGAACGTAGTGAAGGATGACGCTCCACGACCCATCGAGCAGGCGTAGCACTCATTTTGAACAAAAGAGCACAATGCGCCCTGCTTGGATACAATCCTGTATCACCCAGACTCATAAGTGCAAGATTCAAGACAAAAACCGGAGCCATGACCATTATACAAATCTACGCACCAAACACAGCAGATCCAGAGGAAAAGGTAGATGAGTTCTACGACCAACTTCAAATGGCAATCAACAATACAAACAAGAATGATTTGCTTGTTATTACAGGGGACTTCAATGCCAAAGTTGGAGATGATCGCACAAACTGGGAAGGTGTGATAGGAAACTACGGATATGGCAACACCAATGAAAGAGGAGAGAAACTACTAAATTTCTGCGCTGTAAATGACTTGTCAATAAGCAACACAATGTTTAAACAAAAGAAAGTCAGTCGCCAATGGACATGGGAATCTCCAGATCTGAAGCCCCACAACAAGATAGACTATATTATGATCAATAATAAGTACAGGAACTGTGTAACAAATGCCAGAAGCTTTCCCAGCGCAGACGTAGGGTCAGACCACCAACTTGTGATAGCTAACATTCGACTCAAGTTAAAGAAAAGTAACTACCCAAAGAAATATTAGGTGTTCAAACTGAAAAACCCGCAGACTAGGACAGACTATGAGATAGAAATTGGAGGAAGGTTTGCACCTTTGCCGAGCCTTCCAGACACAGACACACAAACTATGTGGAAGGATATCAAACTTGCATTCAATGAAACCTCCAAGAAAACGCTGGGATACAAGCAACAGAAACAGGAAAAGCCATGGTTAAGCGAAGACGTGATCCAGCTTACTGAAGAAAGAAGCAGAGTTAAACCAACATGAGCGTGCATGCACGCACAATAGAGTACTTGACCATGTCCATTGTACTGTGCAGTGGCATATTGTATACATAAGTGGCTCTATTGTATGTACGCCCCCTTACATAAGTGGCTCTATTGTATGTGCGCCCCCTTATCTGCAGGCTTGGGGTATTTGCCTTTCAATAGAATTCCTTTCAAGCCCCCCTTCCAATTAATGTGGCAGGCTAAAATATAATACTCACTCTTTCCTTTCCTAGTAATTCTTTTCCGCTCACCACCTTGAGTGTCAGTTCCTGCATACATACAAGATAATAATTATAATATCAGGTGATCACTATTCTAATTCATGTTGACAAGAGCTTGTAAATATTGATCAATAATTCTGAGAGGGCTATTGCAACGTATTCAAGATAAATCGAATTGACGTGCATGTACATGACTATGGGTGCATCTGGGGCGTCTTGTGTAAAAAAAAAAAAAAAAAAAAAGATTAGTTTATGTACATGTATTTCATTGAAATATGAAATAATCTAGCCACAAAAAGGGCCTTAAAAGGAGTTGCTCTGTTCTACGCATTTATCACATTGTTATCAAGTTTTAACCCATTAAAACACAGTTTGATGACCTAAAAAGCAAAAGCATGATTTTCACCAGGAGGATCAACAACCCCCCAAAAACCTGTATTCTCTTATCATACTTGTATGATTGACAACAAGGAGGAGACCGTCCATGGTAGCAAACACCACACTACAACCACAATGTAGTGTGTGATGCGAGTGGACAACCGACTTGTGAGATAATGGGTAATCGTCCTGGTCTACCTTCTCGTGGTGGGGTTGTAAACCAATTGACTTGTTCAGTTGATGACAAACAGACCAGGGTGGCTAGGAGAGGACAGTCTCACCCGCCTAGCTTACTCACTGAGCGAAACTGCAACATGATGAAAGCCAGAAACAGCACCAGGGTCTCAGCCCCTGCAATTACTAGCCAGCCATCCCTCCCGACGAACCTACTGAACGTAGTGAAGGATGACGCTCCACGACCCATCGAACAGGCGTAGCACTCATTTTGAACAAAATAGCACAATGCGCCCTGCTTGGATACAATCCTGTATCACCCAGACTCATAAGTGCAAGATTCAAGACAAAAACCGGAGCCATGACCATTATACAAATCTACGCACCAAACACAGCAGATCCAGAGGAAAAGGTAGATGAGTTCTACGACCAACTTCAAATGGCAATCAACAATACAAACAAGAATGATTTGCTTGTTATTACAGGGGACTTCAATGCCAAAGTTGGAGATGATCGCACAAACTGGGAAGGTGTGATAGGAAACTACGGATATGGCAACACCAATAAAAGAGGAGAGAAACTACTAAATTTCTGCGCTGTAAATGACTTGTCAATAAGCAACACAATGTTTAAACAAAAGAAAGTCAGTCGCCAATGGACATGGGAATCTCCAGATCTGAAGCCCCACAACAAGATAGACTATATTATGATCAATAATAAGTACAGGAACTGTGTAACAAATGCCAGAAGCTTTCCCAGCGCAGACGTAGGGTCAGACCACCAACTTGTGATAGCTAACATTCGACTCAAGTTAAAGAAAAGTAACTACCCAAAGAAATATTAGGTGTTCAAACTGAAAAACCCGCAGACTAGGACAGACTATGAGATAGAAATTGGAGGAAGGTTTGCACCTTTGCCGAGCCTTCCAGACACAGACACACAAACTATGTGGAAGGATATCAAACTTGCATTCAATGAAACCTCCAAGAAAACGCTGGGATACAAGCAACAGAAACAGGAAAAGCCATGGTTAAGCGAAGACGTGATCCAGCTTACTGAAGAAAGAAGCAGAGTTAAACCAACATGAGCGTGCATGCACGCACAATAGAGTACTTGACCATGTCCATTGTACTGTGCAGTGGCATATTGTATACATAAGTGGCTCTATTGTATGTACGCCCCCTTACATAAGTGGCTCTATTGTATGTGCGCCCCCTTATCTGCAGGCTTGGGGTATTTGCCTTTCAATAGAATTCCTTTCAAGCCCCCCTTCCAATTAATGTGGCAGGCTAAAAGTTAATACTCACTCTTTCCTTTCCTAGTAATTCTTTTCCGCTCACCACCTTGAGTGTCAGTTCCTGCATACATACAAGATAATAATTATAATATCAGGTGATCACTATTCTAATTCATGTTGACAAGAGCTTGTAAATATTGATCAATAATTCTGAGAGGGCTATTGCAACGTATTCAAGATAAATCGAATTGACGTGCATGTACATGACTATGGGTGCATCTGGGGCGTCTTGTGTAAAAAAAAAAAAAAAAAAAAGATTAGTTTATGTACATGTATTTCATTTAAATATGAAATAATCTAGCCACAAAAAGGGCCTTAAAAGGAGTTGCTCTGTTCTACGCATTTATCACATTGTTATCAAGTTTTAACCCATTAAAACACAGTTTGATGACCTAAAAAGCAAAAGCATGATTTTCACCAGGAGGATCAACAACCCCCCAAAAACCTGTATTCTCTTATCATACTTGTATGATTGACAACAAGGAGGAGACCGTCCATGGTAGCAAACACCACACTACAACCACAATGTAGTGTGTGATGCGAGTGGACAACCGACTTGTGAGATAATGGGTAATCGTCCTGTGGCCATATTCATAAAAGCCCGATAGCCTATCTGTCAGCTAGGCCTTATCTCCTTGCCAAAATGCCATTTTGGACGATAACTAGCGGGGAACTCACACAACTCGCTTGGGTGATCACCTTTGTTTTCACAAACCAGTGCACAACACACACGTGCATAGATATATGTCTTTAGTAATGTGTGTAGATTTTGCACGCTGTCTATGCCCTTACCATATCGACCAATCAACGAGCGTCTAAGCCCTGTAATACAATAGCCATTTAAAATCTTCGTAGCGGGTTGCTAAATCGTAATTCAAGAAGCACTGCTAACCTTCCCGATAACAAGCTAACAACTCGGATGATCTAATTCATTCATCGTGGCTGCCATGGTAACATTCCATCTGTTGCAAGTTTGTTTGACATCGCATAAAAGCGCTGTTTACTCGAACGTGTGAATGAACGAATTGTTCCTTGTTGTTCCAATCATAAAAGCGTCTTATGTGTTCTACAACATGATGCAGTAAGGGGGGGGGGGGGGGGGGTAGTAGAACATAATTGTCTTATCTGGGGTAAACCGGGTTGGGGGGGGGGGGGGGGGGGCCGGTAACTTGTGTCCAAAACAAAAAGCTTGCTATATTTCCTAAATGACTTGTAAGGGTGTTACTGTAGATATGAGCGTGAGTAGGAATTATGGTTTTTTTCGGGGCGGGGGGGGGGGGGGGGGGGAGGGATCACGTCGTGTAAGCACATGTTTTCATAGCCACCCCAATGAAGTAAAACCAAATACATCTCCCTCCTCATTACGATCAAGCTCCGCCACGCTTATAATATGATAGCATGACAAGGGAAACTATTGGAGTGAAAACAGAAACGAAATTGCATGAAATAGTATTTTATATAGATAGATTCATCAAAACAGAATTGAAATCACATAAAATCAATCCGAACTGCAAAAGTAAGCTAATATGTCACAAAAAGGACAAATAAAGGGAAATTACTCTCCAGATAAAAACATGTAATTTAAGCTGATAAAATATGTTATTGCTGAAGTACAAGGATGCTAGGGCAAACACGGAAAAGTATGTTACTTGGGGGAACTATTTTGTACTAACATCACGCTATCATAAAAAAATCTCTAATATCCCTTATTCGAATATTCCTCTTGCCATGTTCACGATCGCGCCACACGCATATACACTCAAAAACCGGGCAGATTGTTACTTGCTAGCAATTTAGAGGTACATCAGAGTACCTCTAAATTTTCGGTCCAGTGTCGCTAAAATTTGTCCTATCTGGCTTTGGTGAATAAGAAAAAATTAGCTGGGTGTTAGGTCGTCATTCAACTTCACGCCTTTGTTGTAAGTCCAACAAAGCTCTATTCAGAACGTCCCGCATAAATAGATTTCAATGCATTTAGTCGGCACCGCAGATCTATTGTTGTAATTGTTCGCATTTCGACTAACAATGTCGGGGAATACCAAATGCTTGTGGTATTTAGACAGATGGGTTGTCATGCTAGGCCAGGCCTTGACTACGATAGCGAATTTAGCCTATCGGCCTTTTGTGAATACCAGTTAAGCCTAGCGGACATCGAAATCGTAATTTGATCAACCAACTAGCTTATCGGGGTTTTATGAATATGGCCACTGGTCTACCTTCTCGTGGTGGGGTTGTAAACCAATTGACTTGTTCAGTTGATGACAAACAGACCAGGGTGGCTAGGAGAGGACAGTCTCACCCGCCTAGCTTACTCACTGAGCGAAACTGCAACATGATGAAAGCCAGAAACAGCACCAGGGTCTCAGCCCCTGCAATTACTAGCCAGCCATCCCTCCCGACGAACCTACTGAACGTAGTGAAGGATGACGCTCCACGACCCATCGAGCAGGCGTAGCACTCATTTTGAACAAAAGAGCACAATGCGCCCTGCTTGGATACAATCCTGTATCACCCAGACTCATAAGTGCAAGATTCAAGACAAAAACCGGAGCCATGACCATTATACAAATCTACGCACCAAACACAGCAGATCCAGAGGAAAAGGTAGATGAGTTCTACGACCAACTTCAAATGGCAATCAACAATACAAACAAGAATGATTTGCTTGTTATTACAGGGGACTTCAATGCCAAAGTTGGAGATGATCGCACAAACTGGGAAGGTGTGATAGGAAACTACGGATATGGCAACACCAATAAAAGAGGAGAGAATCTACTAAATTTCTGCGCTGTAAATGACTTGTCAATAAGCAACACAATGTTTAAACAAAAGAAAGTCAGTCGCCAATGGACATGGGAATCTCCAGATCTGAAGCCCCACAACAAGATAGACTATATTATGATCAATAATAAGTACAGGAACTGTGTAACAAATGCCAGAAGCTTTCCCAGCGCAGACGTAGGGTCAGACCACCAACTTGTGATAGCTAACATTCGACTCAAGTTAAAGAAAAGTAACTACCCAAAGAAATATTAGGTGTTCAAACTGAAAAACCCGCAGACTAGGACAGACTATGAGATAGAAATTGGAGGAAGGTTTGCACCTTTGCCGAGCCTTCCAGACACAGACACACAAACTATGTGGAAGGATATCAAACTTGCATTCAATGAAACCTCCAAGAAAACGCTGGGATACAAGCAACAGAAACAGGAAAAGCCATGGTTAAGCGAAGACGTGATCCAGCTTACTGAAGAAAGAAGCAGAGTTAAACCAACATGAGCGTGCATGCACGCACAATAGAGTACTTGACCATGTCCATTGTACTGTGCAGTGGCATATTGTATACATAAGTGGCTCTATTGTATGTACGCCCCCTTACATAAGTGGCTCTATTGTATGTGCGCCCCCTTATCTGCAGGCTTGGGGTATTTGCCTTTCAATAGAATTCCTTTCAAGCCCCCCTTCCAATTAATGTGGCAGGCTAAAAGTTAATACTCACTCTTTCCTTTCCTAGTAATTCTTTTCCGCTCACCACCTTGAGTGTCAGTTCCTGCATACATACAAGATAATAATTATAATATCAGGTGATCACTATTCTAATTCATGTTGACAAGAGCTTGTAAATATTGATCAATAATTCTGAGAGGGCTATTGCAACGTATTCAAGATAAATCGAATTGACGTGCATGTACATGACTGTGGGTGCATCTGGGGCGTCTTGTGTAAAAAAAAAAAAAAAAAAAAGATTAGTTTATGTACATGTATTTCATTGAAATATGAAATAATCTAGCCACAAAAAGGGCCTTAAAAGGAGTTGCTCTGTTCTACGCATTTATCACATTGTTATCAAGTTTTAACCCATTAAAACACAGTTTGATGACCTAAAAAGCAAAAGCATGATTTTCACCAGGAGGATCAACAACCCCCCAAAAACCTGTATTCTCTTATCATACTTGTATGATTGACAACAAGGAGGAGACCGTCCATGGTAGCAAACACCACACTACAACCACAATGTAGTGTGTGATGCGAGTGGACAACCGACTTGTGAGATAATGGGTAATCGTCCTGGTCTACCTTCTCGTGGTGGGGTTGTAAACCAATTGACTTGTTCAGTTGATGACAAACAGACCAGGGTGGCTAGGAGAGGACAGTCTCACCCGCCTAGCTTACTCACTGAGCGAAACTGCAACATGATGAAAGCCAGAAACAGCACCAGGGTCTCAGCCCCTGCAATTACTAGCCAGCCATCCCTCCCGACGAACCTACTGGACGCTCCACGACCCATCGAGCAGGCGTAGCACTCATTTTGAACAAAAGAGCACAATGCGCCCTGCTTGGATACAATCCTGTATCACCCAGACTCATAAGTGCAAGATTCAAGACAAAAACCGGAGCCATGACCATTATACAAATCTACGCACCAAACACAGCAGATCCAGAGGAAAAGGTAGATGAGTTCTACGACCAACTTCAAATGGCAATCAACAATACAAACAAGAATGATTTGCTTGTTATTACAGGGGACTTCAATGCCAAAGTTGGAGATGATCGCACAAACTGGGAAGGTGTGATAGGAAACTACGGATATGGCAACACCAATAAAAGAGGAGAGAAACTACTAAATTTCTGCGCTGTAAATGACTTGTCAATAAGCAACACAATGTTTAAACAAAAGAAAGTCAGTCGCCAATGGACATGGGAATCTCCAGATCTGAAGCCCCACAACAAGATAGACTATATTATGATCAATAATAAGTACAGGAACTGTGTAACAAATGCCAGAAGCTTTCCCAGCGCAGACGTAGGGTCAGACCACCAACTTGTGATAGCTAACATTCGACTCAAGTTAAAGAAAAGTAACTACCCAAAGAAATATTAGGTGTTCAAACTGAAAAACCGGCAGACTAGGACAGACTATGAGATAGAAATTGGAGGAAGGTTTGCACCTTTGCCGAGCCTTCCAGACACAGACACACAAACTATGTGGAAGGATATCAAACTTGCATTCAATGAAACCTCCAAGAAAACGCTGGGATACAAGCAACAGAAACAGGAAAAGCCATGGTTAAGCGAAGACGTGATCCAGCTTACTGAAGAAAGAAGCAGAGTTAAACCAACATGAGCGTGCATGCACGCACAATAGAGTACTTGACCATGTCCATTGTACTGTGCAGTGGCATATTGTATACATAAGTGGCTCTATTGTATGTACGCCCCCTTACATAAGTGGCTCTATTGTATGTGCGCCCCCTTATCTGCAGGCTTGGGGTATTTGCCTTTCAATAGAATTCCTTTCAAGCCCCCCTTCCAATTAATGTGGCAGGCTAAAAGTTAATACTCACTATTTCCTTTCCTAGTAATTCTTTTCCGCTCACCACCTTGAGTGTCAGTTCCTGCATACATACAAGATAATAATTATAATATCAGGTGATAACTATTCTCATTCATGTTGACAAGAGCTTGTAAATATTGATCAATAATTCTGAGAGGGCTATTGCAACGTATTCAAGATAAATCGAATTGACGTGCATGTACATGACTATGGGTGCATCTGGGGCGTCTTGTGTTAAAAAAAAAAAAAAAAAAAGATTAGTTTATGTACATGTATTTCATTGAAATATGAAATAATCTAGCCACAAAAAGGGCCTTAAAAGGAGTTGCTCTGTTCTACGCATTTATCACATTGTTATCAAGTTTTAACCCATTAAAACACAGTTTGATGACCTAAAAAGCAAAAGCATGATTTTCACCAGAAGGATCAACAACCCCCCAAAAACCTGTATTCTCTTATCATACTTGTATGATTGACAACAAGGAGGAGACCGTCCATGGTAGCAAACACCACACTACAACCACAATGTAGTGTGTGATGCGAGTGGACAACCGACTTGTGAGATAATGGGTAATCGTCCTGGTCTACCTTCTCGTGGTGGGGTTGTAAACCAATTGACTTGTTCAGTTGATGACAAACAGACCAGGGTGGCTAGGAGAGGACAGTCTCACCCGCCTAGCTTACTCACCGAGCGAAACTGCAACATGATGAAAGCCAGAAACAGCACCAGGGTCTCAGCCCCTGCAATTACTAACCAGCCATCCCTCCCGACGAACCTACTGAACGTAGTGAAGGATGACGCTCCACGACCCATCGAGCAGGCGTAGCACTCATTTTGAACAAAAGAGCACAATGCGCCCTGCTTCGATACAATCCTGTATCACCCAGACTCATAAGTGCAAGATTCAAGACAAAAACCGGAGCCATGACCATTATACAAACAAGAATGATTTGCTTGTTATTACAGGGGACTTCAATGCCAAAGTTGGAGATGATCGCACAAACTGGGAAGGTGTGATAGGAAACTACGGATATGGCAACACCAATAAAAGAGGAGAGAAACTACTAAATTTCTGCGCTGTAAATGACTTGTCAATAAGCAACACAATGTTTAAACAAAAGAAAGTCAGTCGCCAATGGACATGGGAATCTCCAGATCTGAAGCCCCACAACAAGATAGACTATATTATGATCAATAATAAGTACAGGAACTGTGTAACAAATGCCAGAAGCTTTCCCAGCGCAGACGTAGGGTCAGACCACCAACTTGTGATAGCTAACATTCGACTCAAGTTAAAGAAATGTAACTACCCAAAGAAATATTAGGTGTTCAAACTGAAAAACCCGCAGACTAGGACAGACTATGAGATAGAAATTGGAGGAAGGTTTGCACCTTTGCCGAGCCTTCCAGACACAGACACACAAACTATGTGGAAGGATATCAAACTTGCATTCAAGAAAACGCTGGGATACAAGCAACAGAAACAGGAAAAGCCATGGTTAAGCGAAGACGTGATCCAGCTTACTGAAGAAAGAAGCAGAGTTAAACCAACAAAGCTGCTGGACCCAAACAAGAAAAGCAGGTACAACTTTCTGAACCGAGAAATAAAGAGGAAAGCAAAAAACTGCCATGACAACTGGCTGCAAGATATATGCAGCAAAGTGAATCAAGCTCACCAAGCAGCAAAATCCAAAGAAGTATATGCTGCAATCAAGACTATAACAAGGAAATCAACCACCAGAATGCAGTCCGTCAAAAGCAAAGATGGAACCGTCCTAACTGAACTTGAAGACGTCAAATCCAGATGGAAGGAAAGCTTTGAAGAACTCTACAACAAGATCAATCCAATAGACGAAGACAAAACAAATAGAATCCCCCAAATGCCAAACAGCTTCCCTGAACCGGGAATCATGATAGAGGAAGTAGAAGAGGCAGTGAACAAGATGGCAGAAGGAAAGTCTCCCGGTTTTGACTGTATTACCGCAGAAGAAATCAAAGCATCTGGAGAAACATGCATCAACATTCTGCACCGTCTTTGCGAACAAATATGGAGCACTGAAGTCTTCCTTGATGACTGGGGAAAAGCCATCATCACGCCCATCTACAAGAAAAAAGACAAACTCAATTGCAACAACTACTGGGGCATCAGCCTGCTCAGCTATGCTGGGAAAGTAATGGCCCTCATCATCCAAAGAAGAATCCTCAAAAGATCAGAAGAAATCCGATCAGAAGCACAAGCAGGTTTTAGACCTGGAAGATCAACAATTGACCAGCTATTCTCACTAAGACAAATAACTGAAAAATACTTTGAAAAGAAGAAAAGTTTGTACTGCTGCTGCATTGACTTTGAGAAAGCTTTTGACTCCTTTGGAAGGCGCTCCAGTATTTTGGATTCTCTGAAAAGATTATCAACCTTCTGAAAGCCCTATATATACGAGGAATCTCACAGTGCAGTGAGAGTTAATGGAGAGCTCATTGACTGGTTTAGAACTACAACAGGAGTACGACAGGGATGCGTGATCTCATCCCAGCTCTTCAACATCTTACTAGAACTGGTAATGAGATATGCCATTGAGGACACCAATATTGGAGTGCACATCAACGGAAATGTCATCAATAACCTAATATTTGCAGATGATATCGCACTGATCGCTGAAAGCAAAGAAGATCTCCAGATTCTTGTCAATAACGTCCACCGCAGCAGTTCTACCTTTGGCCTGAAGATTAACATTGATAAAACAGAAGTCCAGAACATCAGCAGGACCGAGAGCAACAAAATTACCATCTTCATTGACGGCAAACAATTACAGCAAGTGGAAAAGTTCACCTACCTTGGAGGAATAATCCTGAGAACGGTTCCACCACTGAAGAGGTAAAACACAGAATTGGGAAGGCTATGGGCGCAGTCCAAAGACTGAACAACATATGGAAGTCAGCACACATTAGGACATCAACAAAAACCAAACTGTATAAAGTCCTAGTCATGTCAATACTACTGTATGGAGCCGAAACATGGACCCTCAAGAAGGAAGATGAAAACAGGCTACTAACGTTTGAGATGGCATGTCTCAGAAGAATACTAGGAGTAACGAGACTGGACAGAATTAGAAATACATCAATTAGGACACAGCTCAACGCTCACCAAACTGTAATCGACCAAATCTCCAAGAAAAGACTCAGCTATTTTGGACATGTCCAGCGAATGAAACCATCGCGTCTCCCCAAACTCACAATGGAAGGAAGAGTCGAGGGGAACAGACCAAGGGGAAGACCACCAAATAGATGGACGGACTGCCTGAGAGCAGACTGCGCCAAAAGAAATTTGCAATCAATAGCAGAGGCTAGTCACCTGGCAGGAGACCGACGCAAATGGCAGGGATTCATTAAGCGGATGCCACCACTCAACCCACTGTTGGAGTGAACGGCATAAGTCAAGTAAGTCAAGATCAACAACTGATAAACTCTTCCCATTTTATTTAATTTCAACGATTGTATTTGCTGCAAGTATTATACAAACTGCAACGAAAGGTGGATACTGATATTTAAATGTTGATATTAAAAATAAGAAATCAAGAACACATAATATATTTATATGTGAGTTAATGGGAATAGGTTGAGCCAGTACGTGTATAAACAAAGCAAGCAGAAGGTCGCTGTTATAAGTGAAAGTTACTAGAATTGACAAAGTTAGAAATCCATTATTCAAAGTGCAGCTTAATATTTAACATACTGTTATCGAAACGAACTCCCAGAAAAGATTGTGCTCCTTTGGATACATCCAGCGTATGAAAGCATCAGACCTCCCAAAATTGCGATGTTAGGGATATCCAATGGGTCCAGACCTTAAGGAATACACCTCCCCCCCCCCCCTCCCCCCCCCCAAAAAAAAAAAATTTAATAATAATAAATAAATAAAATAAATAAATAAATAAAATACAAATATATATATATATGGATGGATTGCTCAACCCTCCGTTGGAGTGAACGGCATAAGTCAAGTAAGTCAAAGTAGGACATCCCAATGCTTAACAACCTTTCAAATGTTACCCTGTACACAAATTAAGAAATGGCATCTAGTTGATGGCATGTGAGAGTGAAGTCATTACACAAGGGTAATACAAAGGAGATATGATGTGACAGCTCGTGTTATATATTCTTTGCGAAATGTTTTCTTTTAAGACAAATTGTGTAATTAATGAAATCGGAAGAAATGCCTTCAATTCCCCCCACTCCCAATACTCACTCTTCCCTTTTCCCGATTTTCTTGTCCTCTGACCGTCATGATTGTCAATATCTGCGTGAATACAACACAATACATCATGTAAACGTATAATTTATCCAAACAGACATGTCCTATTTTGGCAAAAATTATTGTGATATCCAACATGTAATATGAAGGCTTACTAGAACAAACTAAATATTGTTTTAAATTTTATATTAAAATAAGATAATAAATATTCATAACTGACTTCCTTTTACCAAAGTGTTCAAAGAATTACCTTTACCGATACAATTTGTCAAAGGGATGCAAGTAACAAAAATATCACTTGCTTCGTTTTGCCAAATTGTATCTACTTGGTAGATTTAAGCAAGTACATTCAAGTACTTTTTTAACTAGGTAATTTTACTTTGCTACGTTTACAGGTCAGGAAAACAAAAGTACATTAATGTGCATTTTGCCAATGATTAGGGTAATTTGGCTACACAAATGAGGGAATATGGTCGATTCAGAATGAGAGTACTTTTTTTTATCTGGTAATTCAAATTGATCTAAACAAAAATAGTGAATATTCTTAAGATTAGACACTCCAAAATTGATTCTTATTGAAACTCTTCAAAAGACTAGACGTAAGTTCAGGCAGTGCTAAACATTAAGCCAGATTTTCTAGCTTTTGCGTGCCTATATAGCCTAGTAATCCTTTAAGTCATACCTGTAAAGTATCAAAATCCACGAAAATTACCTGGAGCTTCCTCGTTTCTCTTCTACCGTGTTGTTTAGCTTATGGTAAAAGAAGAATAAAATAGGGTTTGATTTTTTCAAATGTCCCTTTAGTATGAAGATAATTATCATTTAAATCTTTTATTTCAATTGTCCTAGCTGAGAACGTCCGCATGCAGCACCCGTGAGAACATTCCGGAGATTGAACTTTGAATTCCATGAATTCTGTACTACGTGTGTAAACATACACGGGTGCGAATATCTCAAACGGATCATTAATTACTGCGACAAATGTATGGCAGACCATCAGTATTCGGTGATAAAATATGAACTCAATATTCGTTTTTTTCACTAGGTAAACAGTGTTCGTTTTCTTTCAAACTTTCACAAATCTTTCAATTGTGTTTTACAATGATATTGATATAGGATTGAAGTCTCAAATGTCATTTTGTGCAATATCTGACACTTTACAGGTATGACTTTAAGGGTACATTTAAATAGACATGTAAAGCCCATATAATCAGCGTTTTGAAACATACGCAAGGCTCATATTTTGACTTGATAAACATGAGCATGAAGCTGTAGTTCCAGTAACTTTATATCACTCCACTTGGGATTGTAACTTATTCTCCTTCTAAGTTATACAGCCTAAACTAAGTAGGCATATGTATTTGTTTCGGATTTTTAGGCTACAGTTTGTATAACTTAGTACCCTCTCGAAGTGGAAGTGGAAGTGGAAGATGGCAACCTTTTCGTGGTCCACCCCATAGGCGTACCCAGGGGGGGGGGGGGGTTGGGGGGTTGAAACCCCCCCCCCCCCCCCCTTTGGCCCCAAAATGGCTGTTTTGGGGGGTTTGACCCCCCCCCCCCCCCCTTCAAACTTTAGCTCGACCCTCATTAACCTGGTCTCGGCCTCGAAAATTTGCGAAGAAACCCGGTCTCGGGCTCAAAAATGTTGAAATTTCTTGGTCTCGGCTTCAAAAATTTTCCACGAGATAATATTGAAACAAATGGCAATTTTCGATGTTAAATTGCTAAAATTGTCAAGCTCGCTGCGCTCGCATTCGTATATATATAATATTCTACAACCTCAGGTGATTACCCTTCAAAACGCAATATCATAACACGAATATACCCTTACAATAATATTGAAACAAATGGCAATTTCAGATGTTAAATTGCTAAAATTTTGCAGCTCGCTTCGCTCGCATTCCGAATATATAATATTCTACAACCTCGGGTGTTTATATATTACCCTTCAAAACGCAATAACATAACACGAATATACCCATACAATTATATTAAAACAATTGGCAATTTTGCGATGTTAAATTGCTAAAATTTTGCAGCTCGCTTCGCTCGCATTCCGAATATATAATATTCTACAACCTCGGGTGTTTATATATTACCCTTCAAAACGCAATAACATAACACGAATATACCCATACAATAATATTAAAACAATTGGCAATTTCCGATGTTAAATTGCTAAAATGTTCAAGCTCGTTTCGCTCGCCTTAATTACGCCTTATCATAAGTCATAAACGAATATACCCATACAATAATATTGAAACAAATGGCAATTTTCCGATGTTAAATTGCTAAAATGTTCAAGCTCGCTTCGCTCGCATACAACCTCGGGTTTTGATATATTACCCTTCAAAACGCAATTATATAATTGAGGGGTTCTCAACCAATGGTCTTGGTCTCGGCCTCGAAAAAATTTTGACGGACCGTGGTCTCGGTCTTGAACATTTTGAAGGTACCATTTTGAAGGTACTTGGTCTCGGCTTCGAAAATTTTACAAAATAACCCCCCCCCCCCCCCCCCCTTGAAAAAATCCTGGATACGCCACTGGTCCACCCTGTTTGGAAACCTTTCTTACTAATGCCATCAACCAGACATGCGCAACCAACAACCGATGACTTCCCCCAGTCAACCTACGAATGGCCATCAGGGCAAAACGTCCCGTAATGGCCCTTATCAAGGCCAACCATCTCGCATAATAGGGACATCTCTCCGCTGGGTGGGCCCGCTAGTCATAAGGACCGCTAGTCATAAGGACCGCTATTCATAACGTGTGACTTCCTATACGTGAAGGACCGCTATTCATAATACGAAAAGGGGGTCGCTATTCATAAAGGCATAAGGACCGTTATTCATAAGGACCGTTATTCATAATGTGAGATGAGGGTCGCTATTCATAATTCACATTGAGGGTCATTACTCATAAGGACCGCTATTCATAATACAAAATCGGGGTCGCTATTCATAAACATGAAGAAGGGGCGCTACTCATAATTTATATTGGGGGTCACTACTCATAAGGACCGCTATTCATAATACGAAAATAGGGTCGCTATACATAATATTAAATGAGGGTCGCTAGTCATAATACGAGAAGAGGACCGCTATTCATAATACCAGAGTAGGACCGCTACTCATAATACGAAATGGGGGTCGCTAGTCATAATACGAGAAGGGGACCGCTACTCATAATACGGAATGGGGACCGATATTCATAATACGAGAAGAGGGTCGATAGTCATCAGGCGCGCCGGAAGCAGTTTTGGATTGGGGGGGCAAAACCCCAAGGGGGCTCACAATTTTTTTTGTGTAGGGGCTCATGCCCAACCACACTCTGGGTTGCCAACTTTGAGCCAGATGTGAGAGTGAGACATTGCGAGGGAGCGAAGCGACTGAGCGGGGGGAGGGTGTGGGAGGGGGTGTCCCCCCTCCCACGGTAGGGAGCTTTTGCATTTTTGGACTTGAAATTGTGCAATCTGGTGCATACCTAGATACGAAATTCGGCTGTATTTGGGAAGCGTGATATGATTTGAACGACCAGAAAGTTTTAATATATTTTCACGTAGAAAACAAATAATTGACACACTAATAAATATGTACCCCAAAACACACACACAACAACATAAACCATAATTATGCAACATTATGTATGATCCAACAACACACAGCCAATAATGAGTCCCGAGGGAGCGAAGCGCCTGAGGGCTGGGGAAGGGAGGGAGGGGGAGGGTTTGGGAGGGGGTATCCCCCTCCCACGGTAAGAAAGATTTTGCATTTATGGACTTGAAATTGTACAATCTGGTGCATACCTAGATAGGAAATTCGGGCTTAAGATTAACTGTATCTGAGAAAGGGTATTATGATTTGATATATTTTTAACGAAGAAAACAAATAATTGACGCACTAATAAATATGCACCCAAACTCACACATAAATATTGTATTTAGTGTCATACACAGTTCCAACATAGACCATGGCGCATGTATGATCTAACAACATAGCCTACAGCCAATAATGAATCCCGAGGGAGCGAAGCGACCGAGGGCTTGGGCAGAGCCAGAGGGGGATGGTTTGGGAGGGGGTATCCCCCTCCCACGGGGAAGATTTTGCATTTATATACTTGAAATGGTGCAATTTGGTGCACTTCATGCCATACCTGTGAGGAAAATTTAGAATCCGAGTTAAACAAAAAAAGAATAAAATGTCTATGCTCTCATCAGATGTTTACAACAAACTGAGATAATCTGTTTGCGCGCCAATCGCGCAGCGAAAATTGAAAATGGATGTATAAACTAGTTTTTGAACGTTAGCTCACACATTTGATTGTGTCTTTCCCACTCTTTTTAATTTTTTGGGGGGAGGGGGGGGGGGGCTTTTTGGGGGGCAAAATTGCGTTTTGCCCCCCCACTTCCGGCGCCTATGCTAGTCATAATACGAGAAGAGGACCGCTACTCATAATAGCGTGCTTACGATCCTGGACCGTGAGTTAGTGGACCGTAAAATGTTTACGGTCGAGTCAGGTGACCCGACCATACATCGGGCGAAAACTGTTCACCAAAAATTAGTAGACCGTAAGGCATTACGTCATACATGCGCAGAACAGATGGGCACTCGTATTTTACGGTCGACCGTGCTGACGGTCCAGGATCGTAAGCACGCTATTATGACTAGTGACCCTCTTCTCGTATTATGAATAGCGGTCCTCATTTCGTATTATGAGTAGCGGTCATAATCTCGTATTATGACTAGCGGTCCCCTTCTCGTATTATGAGTAGCGGTCCTCTTCTCGTATTATGAGTAGCGACCCTCTTCTCGTATTATGACTAGCGAACCTCATTTCGTATTATGAGTAGCAACCCTCTTCTCGTATTATGACTAGCGAACCTCATTTCGTATTATGAATAGGGATCCTTATGAATAAAGACCCCGATTTTGTATTATGATTAGCGACCCTCTTCCCATATTATGAATAGCGACCCTCTTCTTGGATTATGAATAGGGATCCTTATGAATAAAGACCCCGATTTTGTATTATGATTAGCGACCCTCTTCCCATATTATGAATAGCGACCCTCTTCTTGGATTATGAATAGCGGTCCTTATGAATAATGACCCTTATGAATAGCGACCCTCTTCTCAAATTATAAATAGCGGTCCTTATGAATAGCGGTCCTTATGATTAGCGGTCCTTATGACTAGCGGTCCTTATGACTAGCGGTCCTTATGACTAGCGAGCATATACCAAATTAATGCGGAAGGTATGTCACGCGCAAAAAGTGACTACATCGCTAGATCAGCAAAGGATCTTGACATCGACATTATTCTCCTACAAGAAACCCATATCCGTGATGAGACGTGTGCATCTAAGCTCCGTGTCTACGGCTTCAAGCTAATTGCGGCCGTGCATCACGCCAAGTATGGAGTTGCTACCTACCTAAGACATGACCTGACAGACTTTTGTGTCCTTGAGGAATCCTCCAGTAATGACATCTTCACGGCCACCATGAAAGTTGGAGATATAACGATCACACACATATACAAACCTCCAAAAACGAACTGGCCCTCTCTTGCACTTCAGACCCATGCCCACCCTGAAGTCCATGCTGGAGATTTCAACAGCCACCACTCATCCTAGGGCTATGCCAAAGATGACGAGAATGGAGAGCAACTGGATATGTGGGCATCAGCCTGCGACCGTTACATCCTCCATGATGCCAAACAACCGGGAACTTTCCACTCAAGCAGATGGAGAAGGGATTACAATGGCCGCCCACTACATGCATCTCGCAAGATACTTCCTATCTTCCCTCATAGCCAACATCGTCCAGCTTTGATCCATATTGGTGTAGAGATACCTCTTATCCAATCAAAGCCCCAACCATGATGGAACTTGAGGAAAGCTGACTGGAAAGCCTTTACAGATGACGTGGGGGAGCAAATCACCAATCTTGAACCAGTCCCCAAAAGCTACACATCCTTCTGCAATATCCTCAAGGACACTGCCAAGAAACACATCCCTCGTGGCTTTCGTAAAGTCTACACACCTTGCTGGCTGCCAGAATCAGAGAGCTCCTCAAGCAGTATGAATCCACTGGTGATCCAGACATTGCAACAGAACTCTTGGATTCCCTTGACACAGCTAGACAAAAGCGCTGGCAAGAGACTGTAGAAGATCTCAACTTTACACACTCGAGCCGGAAGGCTTGGAACCTTCTTCGACATCTTGGAGCAGCAACCCCGGTTCAACATCAACCTCCTAAATTAACAGCAAATGTTGTTGCTTCACGCCTGTTCCTCAATTCCAAGGTACCTTCTACAAATGCATCACGTAAAGAAGTCAAGAAGAACCTTTCCAAGTCATACTCAACATCAGCAAAGACTTCCTCACTTGCAAGACCTTACACTAGAGAAGATGTCGACATTGGTCTCTCATCCACAAAATCAGGGAAAGCAGCGGGAATTGATATAATCTACCCATCATTCCTGAAGAACCTTGGACCAAAAAGCCGCGGCTGGCTGGCCTCATTCTTCACATACATCCACTCTTCCGGAGTTATCCCTAAGGCCCTAAACCAGGGAAACCTGCGAATGACCCTGCAAGCTACCGTCCCATCTCTCTTATGTGCACATCCTACAAATTGTTCGAGCGTCTCCTTCTGGTCAGGCTTAGCCCATTGGTAGAACCTGTGCTACAAAAGGAGCAAGCAGGCTTCAGACCAAAAAGGAGTTGTTCCGACCAAGTCCTAGCCCTCATTACCTTCATCGAGGCAGGATATCAGCGCGCCCTTAAACGGGTGTGGCACTGATTGACAGTGACGACACTGTATGGAGACATGGCCTGCTACTCAAAGCCTCCCGTATCTTCAAGTGTCAGACAACCATGCGCATCCTTGCTTCCATACTCAGCAACAGAAGATTCAGAGTTTCACTTGGAGGACAAACAAGCTCGGCTAGAACCCTCAACGACGGCCTCCCTCAAGGATCTGTCTTGGCCCCGATGCTTTTCAACATCTATGTAAGTGACATGCCGGAGACCACTTCCAGGAAATTTGTATATGCAGATGATCTTGCACTAGCTACCCAATCCACCGATTTCAACGTACTTAGCACAACCCTCACCGAAGACATGAAGAAGATAGAGGACTACTTTACCTATTGGCGCCTTCGTCCCAATCCCAATAAGACTACAACCACTGCCTTCCACCTCAGTAACCGACAAGCGAAAACAGAACTGAAGGTCACCTTCTGTGGCAAAACAGTCAAGCATGAAGAATTCCCCAAATACCTTAGAGTTACCCTGGACCGCAGCCTCACCTATCGTGAACATCTCAAGAGGGTTTCTGGAAAACTGAAGACCAGAGTCAACATTATCCGGAAGCTTGCAGGAAACAGCTGGGGTTCAGACACACAAACCCTTCGAACAGCCTGCATAGCACTAGTCTACTCTGTTGTACTGCTCACCAGTGTGGACAGAGAGCTACCATACCAAAAAGGTAGATGTAAGTTTGAACTCAGCTTTCAGAATAATTACTGGCACCCTTAAATCAACACCTCTTCAATGGATACCTTCTCTCTCCCACATCGCTCCCCCTGGAGTACGCAGACAGGAGATAATGCGCAAGGAACTACACCGCACCTCCACCAACCCAGACCTACCTATCCACGAGGACGTAGGGAACCTACCCAAAATGCGCCTTAAATCACGGACACCCTTTTGGACTTCTGCAAAGTCTCTAGAAGAGTTTGACCTTAAAGGAGAATGGCGCAAAACCTGGGCGGAGTCCGACTTCCCTAACCAAGACCTTGTACAGGATCTTACGTCAGAGCCAACAGGCTTCAGCCTCCCCAGAAAGCAATGGGAGACTCTGAACAGGTTAAGAACACTCCATGCAAGGTCAGCCCATCATCTCCATCGATGGAAAATGAAAGACAGCCCTGCATGTGACTGCTGGAACCCAGACCAGACGGTGCAGCATGTGGTGAATGACTGTCCTCTCCGACGTTTCCCTGATAGTTTTGAGGGGATTCATCAGACAACAGATGCTGCTCTGACCTGGCTGAGAAACCTAGACTTGAATTTATAAAATGTGCATATTATGTCATACGAAACAAACACACAAAAACCTCTCGAAGTTAAACGTTCTAGTCCGGATGTCTGTACATCTGGGTAGGACGAACCTATTAGCCTAGGTTGTTATACGGCTAACCTATCACTAGGCTAGACTAGAATAGTCTTGTCTAGTCATAGCCTAGGATCAGGCTAGCTTTTATAGCATATATCCTGGTTAGCATATGTCTAGCCCTAACTACTGAGTGAACAGTATCAAATGAAGCAACTGTATAGAAAGTATTTGTATAAAAAATACTCACTTACTTTGCTCTCAGATGGCCAAATGACTGCAAATTTAAATCTTGCACCAAACAAGTCTCACAATCAGTAATACTACACACATGTATGCACATAATTATGCACATATTGCATGCATGATATGCATGCTTGCATTCAATGTTTTTGCATGCACTGCAAATACGCATATATTTGCATGTTATTCATGCATAATGTGCATGTGTGGCTTGGTTATAATTATATCGCTCTGTAATTGGTTTCCCGAGCTATAATTTCTCACGGATGACAATGTTGTTACTTGCTTCCTTTTGCCAAAGTTTTTCAACTAATCCGATGCACTTACTTCATTTGGCCATAAACATATCTCAGACTAGAAATAGGAAATCTTGGGGAAATGACATTTTGTCAAATTAAAGATCATACATTGAGCATGCCACAGCAACAAACAAGTAAAATTTGAATTTCATGTCACTTTAATGTCAATTTCAAATAAATCAAATGAAATGTTATTATAATGTATTCAAGTTATATCACATTGGAATGGGTACGTGTACAATACCATAACGACATATGTCATATGAATGACTTCTGTTTATTTCTTAGAAAGTAAGTTAGCAAGTGGAAAAGGGGTGGTGGGCTCTAAGAGTGTTGTTAAATATGTGTAAGTAGGAGCAGGTGGTGGATAACTTACTGGGGTAATTTGTTTGTACGGCGAACTGTTCTTCCAGATTGGGTTTTTGAAGCAAAGAAATAAGCATATCCATATTTTCCCCTCGTTCATATAAAGGCACATAGAATTGGAACGAAAGTTTGAACTGCTGCATGACGGCCTCTTTCCGATATGTTTTCTGTAAAAAAAAAAAAAAAAAAAAAAAACGATACAGGGTATCATACAAACATATAATAAGAATATAACTGATTATCCATCTAATCTTTTTGATAATATCATACATCGTCGTTGGGCAATTAAAAGGACAAATTGACGGTATCGATAGCAAAAAACGATACTTACTTTTTTGGAAGAAACAACATTTTGACATTTTGGGCAATAATATTTTTTAAATGCCAAATCCAGTAATCTTGTTTAGTGAAACAGTTATGTAGGCTATAAAGCAATCAAGTCGTTTAATTTGGCCTACGCTCAGTTCTTTTTAACGGAGTTATTTACGCATTTCTGAATTTGCCCTTTTTACATGCACGATATCGCGTCGATATTGGGCATGAAAAAGGACAAAATGCGTATTGCCCTTTTACGCGCATTGATAATGCACAGGCAATGCGCGCAACTTGGCGCAATAATGGGCAGTTAAAAGGGCAAATCCCTTTTTGTCCTTCGTATTGCCCATATGATATATATTTTTGATTTTCTCAAAAAGTTGGGCACATATGGGAATTCTAAACATATCATCGGATAGGTTTTAAAGAACTCTATCTGAAAATAAAATAAAAACAAAATCGATATTCGACGATAATATCGGCCATTTTGCCCTTTTTATTGCCCAGCGACGACATTACCACTAGTGCAGCATTATACATAGAATACATACTGTTCATGGTTCTTAATTAACCCTAAACAATGTATTATATTAATAACACAGCTAAAATAAAAGCAATACACAGTAGTAATCGGAAAATCTGTTGCATTAATCCGAAGGTTCGTTATTCCGAAGGTTTGATATTCCGAAGCTTCGTTATTCCGGAGGTTCGTTTATCCGAAAATTAAATAGGGCTCGATATTCCGAAGGTTCGTTAGTCCGAAAATGAAATGGGGTTCGTTAATCCGAAAATTAAATGAAGTTCGTTTATCCGAATGAAATAGGGTTCACGATGAACTTTTCAGATTAAAGGGAGTGTCCACCTGTTGCCAGCCAGATTTCAAAAGTTGCGAGTCTATTGTCTTATATGAAAGAAAATGTCATTTACAAGCTTGTCTGAAAAATTAGGGCATGAAATATCCTTTTCGCGGAGTTATATACCTACAAATAATATACGCGCCGTAACGTCATTTATTATGCATTACGAGTCTTCAACTGTGCAAAGTTTTCTTCACGATAGCTGCTGGCGCATTGTCGGGAGCCCTTGGGTGCTGTTGGTGAAGCACGCACAGATTATGATCGAACAACGGCGTAAGCGAATAGTAAAACAAAATAACTATGACTCGCTAAAACTGACTCCATGTTATGTTTTTCTTCATTTTCAAGACCTTTTTCATGGCATACCTTTATAAATGTCGACCTCACAATACGTTACAATAATAAGTTTGTTGTAATGGTATGCTGAATCAGTTAAACATATTCTTTGACCGATATATAGTTCGATGTAGGGATGATTTCTACACATTCGTTTTTCATTTGTATAATCAAAATTACAGGGTTTTTCGATTTGATATTGTGTGTGTGTTACATTCATCCTCATCCGTCTACTAGAAACTGTTCAGACGATTTGTAAAAGACGGACACTTCCTTTAACGAACCTCATTTTATTTTCGGATAAACGAATCTCATTTTATTTTCGGAGTATCGAAACCGATTTAATTTTCGGAGAAACGAACCTTCGGAATAACGAACTTTCGGAATAACGATAAATCGGAATAACGAACCTTCGGAATAACCGAACTTTCGGAATAACGAACCTTTGGAATTACGCGCTGTAAACAAACCTGGCTACGACACTGACTCCATGATCTTGTTATTGCTCGAAGTTTCCAAACTGACCGTAATACTCATGCTTGTCTGGAAAAAACTTACCACGGAATGCAACAGCTTTTTGTTAATTTACGTATTCTTTATGATAAACGTTCCAATTAAAGGGATACCTGTAAAGTGTCTAACTCCTCAACAATTAATTTGAGCTTCCACATTTCTCTACTACCGTGTTGTTTGGCTTATGGTAAGATAATAATAAAATAGGGTTACATTTTTTTCAAATGCCCCTTTAATATGACGATACCTATCATTCAGCTCAAGAGCATTAATGAACGGTCCTAAACCTCATAAACGTCTACAGTAATTCGTTGTAAAAGCTGACGCGAATTCGCGCTTTTCTAACCAGTAAAGCAATGTTCCTTTTCAATGAAACTTTCACACATTATCCGGACATATCTTACGATGATTTTGGTATTGGATTGAAGTCTCAAATGTCATTTCGGGCAATACCTGACACTTTACAGGCGCACCTTTAACAATGTGTTATTGCTCTGGTAGATATTTCCACATCCATGTCATACCTGATGTAAAATAGCGACGTGTCCATCTTGATTACACTTAATGTGCAAGTCCTCACCGCTCTTGTCAGTCTGGAAGAGGATCTCCTGTTGTGGTGATACCATCATGCCACCTGTTTCTAGTTCTTCTTTCTTCAGTTTCTGTAAGAATGTTAGAAAACAATATACTATAAAAGTCTATAATACAAAATTAATACAATATTTGAAACTTCGGGATACTGATCCGACATAATCATATAATTATAGAGAAATTGGCTGCTATAGACAGAAGGCCAGGAATAAACATTTAGCTGTATCTACCTAAGTTGCAATATCATAACAGGTGAATCCTTCATTGAACCGTTATGTTTGTTTTCATTTGTTAAAGTTGCGGTGTTTTATGTAATTACCTTGATTTCCTCTTTATCAGCCACATTGCACATGTTGTAGGCGTATGCTCGCAATATAGGGTTCTTCGTTAAAGGGATCGATTTGGGAAGGAAGCATGCAAAGCCCATAAGTTTTGTCTGAATCCCGTTCAAGGCAACACTTTTTTCGCAGGTTTGACAAAAGTGGTCAACAACAAGCTCGAGGAACTCTTCGTGAATTATGCATCTGGGCACTCCTTCTCCTGTCATCCGAGTCCTTGAAATCGTTCCTGAAAAATATCAACATTATTAAAATAAATGATAGATTAATAAACAAATTTAAATGACAATTAGGGGACATGGACTCAGTATGGGATACTTTAAAATGGTTTATACCGTCAAACTTCAGAAAGGTTCCGGTTTGATCGATTTATCTCCTTCTGTGGAATATTTCGAGAAAAAAAGATGCAATAACGTGAATATAAACAGAGGAGGGTGCATGATGGCATTTGGAAAATTAGAAACAAAAAGGAAGAGCATGGATGGGGGGACAAAAATGTGGGCGAATCCGGTGATGATAATTTTGCTCCTAAACAGGTGACGAAAATTTGTACGTCCAGGGATACTATTGTAACCATGAAGATCTAGAGGACATGCTATTTGAGAGCTTTCTATCACCGGGAATAGGGGCGGTATGGACCCCTTCAGATCTCGGCTTTGAATCATCAGATCGCCGTGAACATTTAAAACCGTGTTCATTTTAGCTTGACATACATTATACTATTTCAGCTTACTTTTCTTTAATTAAGCCACTACCATTGTTTTGAAAATACTCAATTAAAGTACGAGTATGATTACAAAGTTATTTACACATAATTGATGTAATTCATATTATACATGATGCACCAAATTGTAAAAACATAAAACATTTTTCAACTGGAAAATTAATACGTTCGATAATAATGTCGATGCCAAGTTATTTGTTATATAACAGGTTCCATGACATATGCTCCGCCGACATATGCTCCGCCGACATTTGCTCCGAAAAATGCGACAAATGCTCCGCGACAAATGCTCCGCGATATTTGCTCCGCCGACAAATGCTCCGCCGACAATTGCTCCGCCGACAAATGCTCCGCCAACATTTGCTCCGCCGCCAATTGCTCCGCCGACAAATGCTCCGCCGACATTTGCTCCGCCAACATTTGCTCCGCCGACATTTGCTCCGCCGACAAATGCTCCGAAGCTGCGACAATTGCTCCGCGACATTTGCTCCGCCGATAATTGCTCCGCGACAATTGCTCCGCCGACATTTGCTCCGCAGACAAATGCCCAAATAATTAGATGATTTTTTTTTTTCAAAAAAATATTTTTAAAATGCTTGCACTTTTTCAAAAATTGTGAAAATTATTTTTGGAATAGTTGTTGATGATCTCTCTATCTAATCATCATTCCAATAAAACACCACATGCATAATTTTGTATGAAAATGGTTGAAACCAATGCCTTTTTAGAAAAGCGCCCTCTTGTGTTTAAATGGCTCTTTTTGAATGATAACAGGCGTTTTACTAAGTCGTTTGTAATTTTGTATACCTTTCGAGCATGGTGGAGTTATATCCATTAGTTTATCAAGTAACTGTCCAGGGTTGGTTACTAAAGTTCAGCCTTACCAAAACTGTACTACCCCTTTAAATAAAGATCACATTCACATCGTCTAGAAGACAATCTATTCTTCACAAATTAACAATAAAATTGATCACATATTGCTTTTTATGGGATATGACGTCATAGTCACTAAAGGGGTGAAGTGTCCATCTTACCTTACTGTGGAGGTAAGAGGACCCCTCAATTCCTTAGATTATTGAATTTTTAATTTTCTGCTACTTCCTGCCAATCCTTCCGTTTATACGAATGCAAAATGCATTGGAAGTTTGTGCTTTTCTGTTGGACAATAAGGCAGCCTTAATCGTTTACGGGGTGGGAGGGGGGGGGGGGGGGGGGGGCGTTTAGAAGTGTCACAAATTGGGCCCTCGTTGTTCAGTGAACGATGAACAAATCTAAACAAAATTGGAACTCAATTTAACAGTGGGTGAAAATAACGTTCTTTGAATTTTGATAAAACGTGGATAAATTTTGAACTCATGCGGAACAATTTCTTGATTCATAAAGAGTCTGAGTAATACAAATGCAGTGATTATAAAGACTTTTCTTTTTTCTATTCATGATCGATCTTAACACCAGTATCATACCCTTCGCTTGATGATTGCTTGGAACAGTATACTATTCATCACAGTATTTTCGGATATTTCGGGTATTTTCGAACCTATGGTGGCATTATAGGGACACTTTGGCCAAATATTCGCCAAATTTTGGCCAAATAACACAAAATTTGGCCAAATTTTGGAAACGTGAAACAAACAAACCAGCCAAATAAAATATTTGAATGAATCGATGGTTACTGAATCGATTGTTACCCAGGGAGCAAAGGGGGTTTTTCATACATGGAATGTTATAAAAGGTTTGATCCCAGAATTGTCTTCTAGGACCTTCTAGAAGCATGACCTAGGTGGACTAGCTACTGGAAGGCCAGAAAACACATATTAGAGATTTTACCCATAATGTACGTTAAAATCGCCTTCCTTAGGGTTCATAAATATCCTACTCTGGTATTTTTACGATAACACCCAAACGCATGCATCCAATTGCTTCGAATATGCATTTCATAGGTAGTTGTGCATCTTTTGATATCAAATTATGACTTTTTACTTTTGTTGTGTTTTGTCACGTGCCTTTATATTTCATGTGTCAGACATATATTATGAAATTTCACATGCGCCTACGGACCAAAATCTGTGGAAATTGTACAGATTATAGAATGACACAACTATTTAGCTGTAAAACGTATACGATGGCATTTATTAAGATGAAAAAAAACAGTACACTTGCAAAACAAAGGATAAAACAATACAAAATAAAAGAACTTGAAACAAAGAAATACGTAGGAATAATTACATGTATATAATAATTATAATGATATAATGGTTGTGAATTCTGATTTAGCAAACGTATCAATGTATGACGACCGCGGTGCGTCGATACATCTATCCTCAGTCATTGAATACATACTGCAATCAATCCAGCACACAAGAGTGCACATTTCTAACTCACATGTGAGTCTTCCAGCCTGACACCTTGTATATGAATACAGTGCTAATGAATCACGTTCCATCCTTCTGGGCACTCTCTGATTCCGAACTCGGCGGGACCCCGTATGTGGAAAGCTTGTGCCCTTCCAACCTTTCACACCAATTCCACGAATATACAATCATAGCTATTTATTGTTGTTGTTGTTGTTGTTTGATGTTTATTGGCGGTTCATTCAATTTGAAAATTTTCCCCAAAAACTAAATATTATTTCATTCTTCTCATTTATTTTCTTTATTTTAATATTTTTATTATTATTATTATATACATATGTATATATTTTTTTGAAGTGCATAAACGTTTTCAGACCATCAATAAACAAAACCAAAATTAAAGGCATCATCGGGCCAACCCGGCTCGGTACGTTGAGCAGGCTTCTCAACTGACGAATCAGTCTAGGCCCCCCGATGCATGGAGATGCACTCTGGTCGCCTTCGTTTTTCTTTGCACCTGCATCCGATTCCAAAAAACAAACAAAATTATATATAAAATCAAAACAAATCATATTAACCAAGAACATACAGAGGTAGCACACATTTTTGGGCTTTGTAAGTGAACGTGCAAGGTGCAGGGTGTAATTTACTAAATATTTTCACACACGTCATTAATTTTGAGCAAAATTTATTATGGTGATCATTTACAAGCAATATCTTTATAATCTGATCATATTACAAGCAATATCTTTATAATCTGTTTCAGGCCCTTGGAACTGTTTTCATACTATTTTCACAATTTTCATTAAAAATACCCAACATAACAAAACAATCATGTTACAATTCCAAACAAAGTGATTGTGTGGCTATGCATCGTCTCAAACTACTTTACAAAGCTGTACTCAGGATCATAGTAGGGGGCTTGGGATACGAAGGTACATCGACATCGTTTGGAAAAAATGCTAAATATAAAGTCAAAATAACGAGGTATGAATGTTGACGTCTTTGGAATGAGTCTTTTTCAACTGATTAGATGACATCCTTGTAAAGCTTGAAAACTTCCATTCGCAAGAAAAAGAAGGCCAACAAAATTAATCCAAACAACAGCAAGAACATGTCAATGCACTTTTTACACATAAAACTAACAGTACCACAAGTAGGAAAGAAATGACAGCTTACTAGTGCAAGTCTATTCAGATTCCAGAATTGTGCTAAATGAAGGGGTAGAATCGTCTGACATGATGAAGATCCTTAAATAGGGGGAAACTGCAAAGTTATCAATCAAACCACAATCATCAGGCTATTGCATTATCACAAAAAGAAACTAGTTATCGTCATATGTCAACATATAGTATAGTTTTATTGGTATTTTCACAAATGTGAAATAACCTATACTGTACTTGTGGATTATGCTGTAAACCTAATAAGCATTTTTATGAATGATACCCCTCTAAACCTAAACGTCATATACATTTCTGAAAAGTATTTCACTCACTAAGGAGTATCAATGATGTGCTCGATAACATGTTCTACGTCTATGATCACACAATGGTAATACACACAGTTATGTTGTTCTTGAACAACAGATTGTGCAGTTGACAACTAACACAGGAACTGACCTTTGCTTCCTCTACTGACCTTTGCTTCCTCTCATAAATCAAAGGTCAGTTCCTGTGTACTACCATTTTGTGAAACACTGTTCTCACTGAGTTAGTGAGAACAGTGTTTGAGTGAACAATCTAATGGTTAATGAGTCCTGGAGACATGTACAGTCACCTGATATAACCCTAGTTGTTAAAACCCATCAACCTGACCAGTTCGAGGATTCAAATCATTGACAAAGTGCCATATCCCTCTTGAAGATACCTCTTGAAGATCTTTTCCAAAATAATAACATGCTTCTCCATGGGAGGTTAGATCACCATCAATTACAAGTATGCAATGTCACCGATACAAATAGTATAGGTCTATGTTTTTCTGAATGTTAAGTGCTCATTCATGATAATGTTTGTTCTTCTAGTCCAATGAATATTTCTATGAGTCAAATACAACTTATAATTATGTGGACTTATTGAAACAATGATGTTCCAGTACAACTAAAAAGAACCGATGGCTCAGAAAATGGCCTACAACATTAACACAAATTGTAACATTGTTTAAAGATGTAGAGTAGGTCACTTTGTTTAAAGATGTAGAGTAGGTAACTTTGTTTTTCTCTGGTACGATTATCATTTTTGATCATGATTGTTTTTGTCCATGCCCATTACTTTGTATGATTGTATTATCGTGTACATGAGTAAAAAGAATCTTCCTACTTTTTTACTTAATTAACAATAATTCGACTGAGAGTTGAGAAAAGGCGCTACTGCCTTTGCCGCTTCATTTATGTTCCCTTATCTTTCCCTACAGACTACACCTATAACGAATTTACACTCATTGCTGACATCTGTATTAGTTCCATGTTTAATATTGGAAAAATACGTAACACACATACAAACAAGTATGTGCATTTTTGTCAGATATATCATTCAAATGTTATTAGTAAGAAAATTACTTTATTAAATGGTCCATATTGTATCATATTCTTTATCAACGTCTATTGTATATATGTACTCTATTATAATCAATATATACTCCGCAAAAAAAGAAACTGGACACTTGTATGAGACCAAATGTTTCGTATTCATTAACGATAAAATATATGATATTGTATATCAAATTAAAGATAAAATTACCCTCTTCAATATTCGCATGAAATCCAGATGAAATCATTCATACATGACTTGTCACGGTCATTTAACCACACCAAGGTCTGTTTTCAAAAATAGCAAAAATGGAACATCCACTCAACCATATAAATGTTGATAAGCATAATCTAAAACGCTATATTCATGAGATGGCATAATTTTTCATTACAAATGTGACCTTTTTCTATCTTCATCTCAATAAAGAGTATAAATGAAGACCAATTGTGAACGTTATAGGTGTTATTTTCATCCAAAAGTAACAAAATGGGGAATTCCATGGCAAAGCTTTATTAGTCAAAACCACAGTTTGTGCCCTTATTTCAGCATGAAAATGGTATAAATTCTTCTCAAGAATTATACCGTGGTCCAAAGATCTTCAAAACCTGAAGTCACCCTTGGTCAAACATTTGGGCAGTCTTTAACTTGACATTTATCTAGGTAATTATGGTTAAATTTGCAGGGGACACATGAAATAGACAAGCTTCATGCCTGTAATACAGACCAGTATGATAATGCTCTCATAACCTGGCCCTGTTTTATTGACAAATTTGTATTTCCAGAGTTTGTTCATAACAATAAAATTGAATAATGTCATAATTTACTTGCCCCGCTCATCTTGTTTTAAGTGAAACGCTTACTATCACTTCAGTCGAATGGTGTGGTTCTCCATTGTTTTGCTATTTTTGAAAACAGACCTTGCTAGTGTTAATTGACCATGGCATTTCATGCATGAACGATCACACCTTTAAGTTATACCCTGCATGTAGAGGACTAAATTCCCTTTAATTTGATACATGATCATGTACACTTTATCGTACATTAATATGAAATATTTCAACTTATACAAGTGTCCAGTTTCTTTTTTTGCGGAGTATATATGTTCTCAAAAAATAACAGAGACAAACCTTCATGAACCTTAAGGATTTAAGGCGTATTAACGTACATTATGGGTAATATGCGTTTTCTGGACTTCCAGTAGCTAGTTCGCGAGGTTGTCCACCTACGTTGTGATCCTAGAAGGTCCTAGAAGACATTTCTGGTGAACAACCTTTTATAACATTCCATGTATGATATCTTTAAAAAAAGGGTGTTTGCTCCCTGGGTATGTACTCCAATTTCACAAGAGATTCGCATAACATCTAAAAGCGCACTTCATACCAAAGGTAGTTGAGAATTCATTCCAGAGTTTAATCTTCAGCGGAGTAAATGTCGGTGGAACAATTATGGTTGAGGAACATTATGTTGTTTTTGGACCATTTGAAGTACTGTCATCTTCAGAGCATATATTTCTGCGGAGCAATTGTCACCGGAGCAAATGTCGTATCTCCGGAGCATATTTCGGCGGAACAATTGTCGGCTAAGCAATTGTCGCATATTCGAAGCATTTTCGGCGGACCAATTGTCGCATCTTCGGAGCATTTGTCGGCGGAGTAATTGTCGGCGGAGCAAATGTCGGCGGAGCAAATGTCGGCGGAGCAATTGTTGCATCTTCGGAGCATTTGTCGGCGGAGCAGTTGTCGGCGGAGCAAATGTCGGCGGAGCATTTGTCGGCGGAGCAAATGTCGGCGGAGCATTTGTCGGCGGAGCAAATGTCGGTGGAGCATTTGTCGGCGGAGCAAATGTCGGCGGAGCATTTGTCGGCGGAGCAATTGTCGTCGGAGCAAATGTCGGCGGAGCAAGTATCGCGGAGCATTTGTCGCGGAGCAATTGTCGCATTTTTCGGAGCAATTGTCGGCGGAGCATATGTCGTGTCACCATATAACATTGTTCGCAAGTTATTCGCATTGGTACACGTATATAATAATATTGTGTGCAACGCGTGGCTTTGTGATTGTGATCACACATTTAAATGGGTAGTACAGCTTTAGTAACCAAAACCTGCAAAATTACATAACAAACTTAATATTTATAATTCCACCATGCTCAAAAGGTATAGAACATTACAAACAACTAAATAAAAAGCCTGTTATCATTCATAGTAGAGCAGATAAGTGTAAAATACCATGGAAATCGTTCAAAGTTTGATACAAGCAACAAACTCCGTATGCAGACTACCTTAGGGACACTTTTTAGAAAAAAACATTTAGACAAGCACAAATCCAAGATGGCGGCCATTTTACAAGATGGCCGCCAAAAGGCTACTTTTTGATATCAAAATTGACTGAGTTGGCCGATTTTAATAATCTTGGTGTCGTTTCATATGTTTATTGACATGCTGAACACGATGGTGATACATTCGGACTCATATGATGGCCCAAATCCAAGATGGCCGCCATTATTCCAAGATTGCCCCAAAAAGCTACTTTTTGATATAAAAATTGACTGAGTTCGTCGATTTTATTTATTTTGGTGTCAATTTCGATGTGTACTGATATGCTAAACCGCTTACTATCACTTCAGTCGAATGGTGTGGTTCTCCATTGTTTTGCTATTTTTGAAAACAGACCTTGCTAGTGTTAATTGACCATGGCATTTCATGCATGAACGATCACACCTTTAAGTTATACCCTGCATGTAGAGGACTAAATTCCCTTTAATTTGATACATGATCATGTACACTTTATCGTACATTAATATGAAATATTTCAACTTATACAAGTGTCCAGTTTCTTTTTTTGCGGAGTATATATGTTCTCAAAAAATAGCAGAGACAAACCTTCATGAACCTTAAGGATTTAAGGCGTATTAACGTACATTATGGGTAATATGCGTTTTCTGGACTTCCAGTAGCTAGTTCGCGAGGTTGTCCACCTACGTTGTGATCCTAGAAGGTCCTAGAAGACATTTCTGGTGAACAACCTTTTATAACATTCCATGTATGATATCTTTAAAAAAAGGGTGTTTGCTCCCTGGGTATGTACTCCAATTTCACAAGAGATTCGCATAACATCTAAAAGCGCACTTCATACCAAAGGTAGTTGAGAATTCATTCCAGAGTTTAATCTTCAGCGGAGTAAATGTCGGTGGAACAATTATGGTTGAGGAACATTATGTTGTTTTTGGACCATTTGAAGTACTGTCATCTTCAGAGCATATATTTCTGCGGAGCAATTGTCACCGGAGCAAATGTCGTATCTCCGGAGCATATTTCGGCGGAACAATTGTCGGCTAAGCAATTGTCGCATATTCGAAGCATTTTCGGCGGACCAATTGTCGCATCTTCGGAGCATTTGTCGGCGGAGTAATTGTCGGCGGAGCAAATGTCGGCGGAGCAAATGTCGGCGGAGCAATTGTTGCATCTTCGGAGCATTTGTCGGCGGAGCAGTTGTCGGCGGAGCAAATGTCGGCGGAGCATTTGTCGGCGGAGCAAATGTCGGCGGAGCATTTGTCGGCGGAGCAAATGTCGGTGGAGCATTTGTCGGCGGAGCAAATGTCGGCGGAGCATTTGTCGGCGGAGCAATTGTCGTCGGAGCAAATGTCGGCGGAGCAAGTATCGCGGAGCATTTGTCGCGGAGCAATTGTCGCATTTTTCGGAGCAATTGTCGGCGGAGCATATGTCGGCGGAGCATATGTCGTGTCACCATATAACATTGTTCGCAAGTTATTCGCATTGGTACACGTATATAATAATATTGTGTGCAACGCGTGGCTTTGTGATTGTGATCACACATTTAAATGGGTAGTACAGCTTTAGTAACCAAAACCTGCAAAATTACATAACAAACTTAATATTTATAATTCCACCATGCTCAAAAGGTATAGAACATTACAAACAACTAAATAAAAAGCCTGTTATCATTCATATCAAAAGAACCATTCAAACACAAGACAAAAAATTGGTTTCAACCATTTTATGCAAACTTATGCATGTGATGTTTTATTAAAATAATGATTAGATAGACAGATCATCACCAACTATTCAAAGACCTCTTTTGACAATTTTTGAAATCATCATTTTTGAAAATCATCGAATGAATCTGGGCTCCAGATTTATTCTGATCAGACATATTTTTTGATATTTCAGCCGTTTCTAAACTGATTTTGATCAAATAAAGTTTAATCTACCATTAAAATTATATAATCGTTCAAATTTTACACTCAGTTTTGTCATTACCTCACAAAACAAATATTTCATGCAGCGCCCTCTATACTAAAACTAAACTGCCCCACAAAGATATAAATTTGTCATCAACAGAACTCACCTCCATCCTCACTAGCATACAAAAATGCCTCGACACCATCAAAATTGCTCCACCTCGCACAGTGAGGGATCTTCAGCGTGACAGGCACACGAAATTTTGCCAGCTTTGAATTGCGTTTGCATCTGCATGTCAAGGCAACTACAACATCATTTTTTGCAATGTTGTCTGGAACTTTCTCGAGAGCTTCGATAGAAATAACTTCTTCATGCCCCTTTGGGAGAGCGTTGGGTGGAATTATTAATGTGATATTACATCTCTGCAGGTGGATAGTTCCCCCGGAGCTATCAACACGCCTTTCTTCATATTCATGGGAGACTTGTTCCTGTTCAGATGATACAAATTAGCACATGAAAAATAAATGTATCTACTGTGACTAGCAGTTACTATTTGCCTATGCACTATGCACGGTGCACTTCCCCAAATGTAGTAACACAATCATTATGTTAATCGGATAGAGTGTATTTTCAAATGAAAGGCAACACCAGCACCCAATACTATTATAGTTCACTAATTAAGATAATACAGTATAACAACTGAATAAAAGAAAGTCCACACAACTGATGTGAAATTGGAATGACGTCATTATTGAAGAGTTCAGTTGGCCTGAATAAATTATTTATTTATTTATTTATTTATTCCTGCATGTCTCACAGTAAACAAGTTCGTACATAAAATAAACTGTCATAACATCGAAATAGAAACATACAGAGGTCGGCAATATAAGCTAGAAGCTTGAAGTGATGCCATACCTAAGATATTACAAGTTTTACATATTCTTAAAACATAGATAAACATAAATTAAAACAAACGGAAAAAAAAGAAGTAATAAAAAGCAAATATGAAACATTATTTACAAGTAAAGAGAAAGAGGATAGTTAAATCTCTACAGTATGTTCGAGAGCAGGAATAAATGTAGCGGGCATGATAGAAAGGTACAGCCCATACTGGAAGAGAAATACGGGAAACAGAGAGAGAAAAGAAAAAGTGGGGGGGGGAGCTGAGAGAGGGGGAGACAGGTTTGAAGATGCCTAAATGTAATTACTTAACAGTGACATGTTATGCCGAATTACGCACAAATATATATATAGAATACTACAATACATGTTATCGTAGGAATTAACAAACCAACTGATTGAACAAAATATCTACACAAAGACGTTTGCAATGAGCATGCGTTTGACTGCATTTTTAAAAGAATAAAGTGTAGGCAAATTACGTGTTTCAATTAACAAAGAATTCAAAACGTCTGGACCAGTATGTCTCACTGATTTATGTGCCAGTACTGTACGTGGATTAAACAAATGCAAGTTTGCTGCTTGTCTTGTTGAATAAGAGTGAATTGCATTGTTTTTCAGAAACATAGAAATAAACGAGGCAGGCAAAATGCTATTATTATAACGATACATGAATAAAGAGGTTTGAAGAAAATTAATTTCACCCACTTTAAGACATTTAAATCTAACAAACAGCGGATCGGTGTGCTCACGATAGCCAACTCCAGCACAAATTCTTAAAGCCTTTTTCTGTAACAAGTGAATGTCATCTGTTATACTCTTTGACACAGCCCACAGAATATTACAATACGAAATATAAGGCAAAATCAAGGAGTTATAAATCATTAATAATATTCTGTCAGACACAAGATATCTTACTCTATATAAAATCCCAATACTCCGAGAAATTGGAGTCATTATACTATTCCGGTGGTCATCCCAGTCTAGCTTCTCATTAATATGAACACCAAGGAACTTGGTACATGCCTTTCTCTCCAATACAACACCATTCAATCTAACAACCAATTGTTGCTCATTACAAATCTTTCTTCCTTTAAAATGAATATAGTTCGTTTTTGATACATTTAGAGCTAACATATTACTTCGAAACCATTGTGTTAACTTAGGAAGCTCAATATTAATTCTAGTCTCGACTGTATGAATATCACGATGAGAAAGGAAAATGCTTGTATCGTCTGCAAATAATATATATTGTAAGGCTGTAGATGCATTACATATATCATTAACATAAATAAGAAACAACAGTGGCCCTAGAATAGAACCTTGAGGGACACCACATTTTAAAGCAAGAATATCAGAATTTACAGAATTATAACATGTATACTGCCTTCTGTTAGATAAATAACTAGAGAACCATTTCAGAGCAATACCCCTCACTCCATAATGCTCCAATTTACACAACAAGATTGAGTGGTCGAGTGTGTCAAAAGCTTTACTCAAATCCATAAATACTCCGACCACATGCTGGCGATCAGCAAGGGCTTGTGACACACGGTCATAAAATCTTAGCAAGGCAAGGTCAGTTGAATGCGCTTTACGAAAACCATACTGGTCTGGATTGAGCAACTCATGTTTATCTAAGAATGCGTAGAGCCTATTATAAACAACTCTCTCTAATAACTTTGAAAAACTTGACAAAATTGAAATTGGTCTATAATTACAAACATTCATAACATTATCTTTTTTATGAACAGGAACAACTTTAGCAAGCTTTAAAGAAGAAGGAAATACTCCAGTTACCAGAGAGAGATTACAAATATGTGCCAGGGGGACTAAAATCAGCCCAATGACCTGTTTCAAAAAGGAAGTACTTATCTCATCGTGCCCGCAAGAGTTACTATTTTTCAATGAAAATACAATATCAAGTATCTCAAACGAATCCACAGGCTTAAAAAAGAGAGATGCTTGGGATGGGTTAACAAGGTACTCTTAGTAATTCGTCCCATTACTATCTATTTTTCTCGCTTGATTAAGCCCAATATTAGCAAAATAATTATTAAATACGTTAGCAATTTCTCCTGGATCGGCAATTTCTTTATCATCATTTACAATTTTGTGAGGAGATTCCGTTCGGTTGCGCTTACACCAAATGTCTTTCACAACTCTCCAGGTAGAGGACATATTGCCGCTCGCACTTTCAAATTTTCTCGAATAAAATAATTTCCGTGAAGACCTTATAATAGATGTCAATTTATTACGATATTTCTTATACTTCTCAACATTCACAAGTGAGGATTTCTTTAAACTCCTTTTATATAAAATATTTCTCCTTTTAATAGATTGAAGAATTCCTTTCGTAATCCAAGGTTGTCTCCCTTTCTTTACATTAATGCGTTCCAAGGGTATGTACTTATCAAAATAACAAGAAAATCTTCTCAAAAAGAACTCAAAGGCTTGCTCAACATTATCACAAGCTATTACATCAGCCCATTCTTCTAAGAATAAAGCATTATTCAAATTAAATATGTTAGTCTTATCAAAGTTACGCTTACTATCATTACATTTTTTCCGTGGCCTCTTAATAACATAATCATAGAGAACACAAAACACTGGTAAATGGTCGGATATTTCACAATAGAACAAGCCTGACTGACTATGACCCTTTTCCGTCTTCACAAAAATATTATCCAACAGTGTCAACGACTGACCATTAATAATAATAATATTCAGTTCTTTTATAGCGCATAACACATAGCCAAGGCATGTCCCTATGCGCTTAAAACAAGAAAGACAAACAAAAGCACAGACTATAGAATCACTTAACAGCAAAGAAAATACATAATGGTGTTGAACACTGGGTTCATGAACATGAAAAATCAACTATTGAACAAATGCTTCTTAAGAGCAGCCTTAAACTTGTCTAAGTCACTAATATTCCGGAGATCATTTGGGAGTGCGTTCCATAAGACTGGAGCGGCGTATACAAAAGAGCGTTCACCATATGATTTGGTCGTCATTAAAGGAACAACAAACAAATTTTTCCCGCTTGATCTTAAGCTACGAGTTGGTTTGTATGAAATTAATAACTCGGACAAATATTCAGGGGCTACTCCATGGAAGCATTCAAAGGCAAAGACAAGTAGTTTAAATAATATGCGATTATGAACAGGAAGCCAATGCAAGTTTCGTAAGACAGGGGTGATTGAATCATATTTTCGAGTTCTAGTCGTAAGTCTTGCCGCTGCATTTTGAAGAATTTGCAATTTTCTAGTTTGTTGTTGTGGCAAACCAAATATGAGGCTATTGCAAAAGTCAATATGGCATAAGACAAATGCATGAACTAGTTTTTCAGTTGTGTGCCTATCCAAATAATGACGTATTTTACCAATTTTATATAAAGCATACGAAGCAGCGCGACATTTACGAGTTATAAAATTCTCGAATGTCAATTGAGAATCAAAGATCACTCCCAGATTTCTACAAGATTGACTTGCATGGACTAGCTCCCCATTAATATTTAGGGAGTTAATAGGTTCTGTCTCTCGGAACCGTGAGGAAATATGGAGAAATTCTGTTTTACTACTATTAAGTTTAAGGTAATTCACTTGGGACCATTCCTTGATAGCCTGGATGCAAGGCAAAATTTCTTTGGCTGGATCGAAATCACTTGACTTTTTAAATGAAACATACAGCTGTGTATCGTCAGCATAGAACATTTTTTGCACATTATACGTATCTATAAGTGATTCCAATGGAGCAGTGTAAAGTGTAAATAAGATCGGCCCAAGTACAGATCCTTGAGGGACTCCCTGATTAATAGAGTGAGATAATGATTGTTCACCACCTATGACCACACTATGACTTCGGTCTAACAAGTAAGATTCAAACCACTTTAGTACCTGGCCACATATTCCGAATTTGTTTTGTAATCGTGTCAGGAGAATATCATGCCGTATGAGGTCAAAAGCAGCTGAAAAATCTAACAATATAAGAATTGCTTCTTCACCCTTATCCAATGTAATTAGCATATCATTTGTAACTCTAAGAAGAGCTGTTTCAACACCATAAAACTGACGATAACCTGATTGAAATTTAGGGTATAAATTATTTTCCTGAAGATAACCTTGCAACTGGGATGCCGCAAGTTTTTCTAGAATTTTTGCAAAAAATTTCAAATTAGCTATTGGACGATAATTTTTCAAGTCGTCTTTATTCAATGAATTTCCTTTAAGTTTAGGTCGAATATTGGCAAACTTAAAATTATCCGGGGAACGTCCCTTTGCAAAGGAATCATTCACAATGTTGGTCATAATTGGTACCAATTCGTCTAATAATTTCTTCAAAAGATGGGTTGGAATTGGATCTAGGTCGCAAGAGGTAGAGTTGGATTGTACAATTACTCGACGTACTTCCTGAACAGTAACTGGTCTAAAATTGTGAAACAGTGACCTACATGTTTCTTCATCTGGACCGAAATTACTGGCACCTGGGTCTAGTGATGCAAGTTGACGTGTGATATTTTCTATTTTTTCCGTGAAGTAATCAGCAAAGGATTCAGCTAGTGAGTCATGAGCGATATCAGCGTCTGGAAGAACTGAAGAGGAAGGTCGTGTTAACTGTTCGACTTTTTTGAAGAGTTCACGTGGTGTGCAGTCTTTAAGCTGATCACGGTGGTAGTTGTTCTTTGCAGATTCAAGCTGATTGCAATAACGATGAGCTGCTTTCCGAAAGTTCTGACGATCTATCTCTAACCCATGAGGAAATGCCTTTCGCTCCAGGGCTCGAAGATCACGCTTGAGCTGACGGAGATCATCACTGTACCACGGGGATTCAGGTCTACTTGTGACGGTGCGTGTAACTTCAGGAGCATGTTTGTCCAAAAGACGGGAAAGGGTATCCTCAAAGTGGCGAACATGTTCGTTGATGTTGTCTGACGAGAAAGTGTATAATGAAGATGAGATGATGTCTTGACGAAACTCATCAATATCAATGTTCCGTATTTTTCTGGTTCTGATCGTAATCTTCTTTGGCCTGGGTTTACGAATGTTCATGGAGCACAGAACGGCAACATGGTCAGATGGAAGATAGTTTGTAGATGATACGTTGTAAATGAACGTGTCGTTTGCTCGTGTAAGGATCAGATCCAAAGTGTGTCCGCTGTTATGAGTCGGTAGTCGGACATGCTGCTGAAGATTGAGTGATGAGATGACGTTCACAAAATTAACAGCACTTGAGTTTGTTGCAGAGTCTAGGTGATAGTTAAAGTCACCGACGATCATTAACTGATGTGGTGAAGATACCAGCTGTTCCATGAACGTAGCGAATTCAAGGAGGAAGGTCTGATCTGTTGATTGTCCAGAAATGGTTCGCTGTGGCCTGTATAAGACTGTGAGACGTAGTGGAACTTGTCGGTGAGAGGTGATAAGAACATCAATATGTTCAAACGACGTGAAGACTGCGGTTGTTTCAAATCTCTTGACCTGAAAAGACTGCTTGATGAAGATGGCAACTCCGCCTCCAGCACGACCTACTCTTGGGTGATGATGTATTTCATAGTTCTGAAGGGTGGATGAGATGTGAGCTAAGGGAATGTTGTCGCGATCATCCCCCGTGAACCATGTCTCTGTTACAGCTGCTATGTCTATTTGATCATTGATCACAAGATCACACAACATGTGGGTTTTATTGTTCAATGATCTGGCGTTCCAAAGGGCAAATCTTACAGGATCCTCAATCTTTTCCGCCGATTCCTGATCAAGCCGGGATTGCCGACGACGTCTGCATCGTCCACCTTTGCGACATCGTTTTGTACGACCTCGATAAATACCCATTTGTTTCAGAGTAGACCATACTGATAAAGTTACTTTAAATTGCTTAGAATTTAAGTTATACAATGTGTGAGTGTCATATGTAATTTTACTACTTAACACAGTTCTATCTAAATCAATACCACTATTCAGATCCTCATTACTGCATGTAGTAGAGGGACCTGGATTGGGATGGATATCCCCACTTTCTAGCGAAATTAACTTTGACATTAATTCGTGTTGGTTTATCAATCAATATTTCAAGGGCATTCGATTCCAAAACAGTTCGAAGACGAAGGGTACTCGGGTTATTACATAGCAAATCAATATTATAATCACCCATAATACAGACAGATTTATTCAATTCATTAATATCAACCAATACAGATTCAAGATCATCTAAAAAGAGGTTTACATCTGTATTTGGTGGGCGATATACAACACAAACAATCATATTCTTCTCATTAGGAAGGTCTACCTCCACACACAAACATTCGGCACTGTTACTTTTAAATCGCAAGTCATGCCTCACTTTAAATGTTAACAAGTTTGAAATATGAAGCGCGCGTCCGTGGATGAAAAGAACAGCGAGAGTTCGATAATGATGATGAAGATGAAGAACGCGTGGAGAAATAAAGTATATAGTCAACTCCGCAACAAGCACGCATTATGTGACTGCGATGATCTCCGGCGCGTTGCAGCTATGGAGAGAAGCTAGCCTGAACGTTGTGCTATACACGTATCAATGTAGATGTATTTGAAATTATGATCGAAAGAAGAGTCACTGCGAGAAAAGTGTTATTTCCGCGAGAAGAGAAAAGTTGATGAAGGTCCGAATGGCTGGGTTGATGAGTGTAGAGATGATGCCGAAGAAAGACGAAGAAGAATTGATGATGTTTTACGCCCCATGTTGGTCGACGGACTCAACTATGGTGTGTTGGAGTGAGTCATGGATTGTTGCCCCGTAAATACATTCCATGGTTGCTGACCACGTGAGGTAGATGGTAACTCACATTGTTGGATAGAGGATAGAGAGCTATATATATGTGTTGCTCTGATGAAGTTTGTAGAGAGAGTGGAGAAAGCATGTTCTGCCACAGTGAGTGTGCAGGCAGAACACGAGGTACACTAGGAGCAAAGAGAAGTTTATCTGGGTGAAGTAAAACATCCGACCACGGACCATATGGAGGGCGGAAAATGACTTCCAGTATTATGTAAACAAGCTGAGGGGTAGCCTTTCACTGGTAGGGGATAAGATAACCACGTTGGTAGAGTTGGTGTGAACCAGCTGTTGTATAGCGATCAGTATGTTGTTCAGACAGTAATTGGGTGAAGCGAGTCACTTCACTCTTTAACCCCTAGCCTCCCAAGGCTGTGCATACACGCACAATAGAGTACTTGACCATGTCCATTGTATTGTGCGGCGGCTTATTGTATACATATGTGGCTCTTTCGTATATATATACTCCCCCTAATCTGCATGCTTGGGGTAATTGCCTTTAAATAAATTCCTTTCAAACCCTCCTTCTAGTTAATGTGGCAGGCTTTGGGTTAAGGATGTACATCAATGCAAGCAGTAATTTCATCTGTGGCATATTACATGTATAATCATGAAAATATTTACATTTATTCTAGTTATTGTATATTTGTTATCATCAACCAATATGATACGGACATGACTAAATAAACAAACAAACATTGAGAACTACAGAAGCAAAAACAACCTACGTTCAGAATTGATGTCGATTTCATGTAGAAGGCTGGTCGGTCGTGGCTGTTTGTTGAGGTAAGACTGGATGGTTCAGTGTGTCTGGCTCGCATTATGTTGCTGGGTGGCTGGGTCACAGTGTTTGGTTTAGTTCGTCTGGACCTCCGATTTTTGCTGGATGGCTCTGTCAAGCTAGATTGGTTAGTGCTTCTGGATCGCAGCTCTTTGCTGCAGGATGGCTGTGTCAGACTGGATAGTTCAGTGCTTATGGATCGCATCTCTTTGCTGCAGGATGGCTGTGTCAGACTGGATAGTTCAGTGCTTCTGGATCGCAGCTCTTTGCTGCAGGATGGCTGTGTCAGACTGGATAGTTCAGTGCTTCTGGATCGCAGCTCTTTGCTGCAGGATGGCTGTGTCAGACTGGATAGTTCAGTGCTTCTGGATCGCAGCTCTTTGCTGCAGGATGGCTGTGTCAGACTGGATAGTTCAGTGCTTCTGGATCGCAGCTCTTTGCTGCAGGATGGCTGTGTCAGACTGGATAGTTCAGTGCGTCTGGAACGCAGCTCTTTGCTGGATGGCTGTGTTAGACTGGATAGTTCAGTGCGTCTGGATCGCAGCTCTTTGCTGGGTTGCTGTGTCAGACTGGATAATTTAATGCGTCTGGATCGCAGCTTTTCGCTAGGTGGCTGTGTCAGACTCGGACTGGATGGTTTAGTCCGTCTGGACCTCCGAACTTTGCTGGGTGGCTCTGTTAGACTGGATTGGTTAGTGCGTCTGGATCGCCGAACTTTCCTGGGTGGCTGTTTAAAATCGGATGTTTTCGTTTGTCTGGGTCGCAGCATGTGACAGGGTGACTCTGCCAAACTGGCCGGTTCGGTCTTTTTGGATCGCAGAATACGGCTGGGTGACACTTCAATCCTGGCTTGTTCAGTCTGCTTGGATCGCAGCATACGGCTGTGTGACTCTTCCAAATTGGCTGGTTCAGTCTGTTCGGATCGCAGCGTATGCCTTGGTGACTCTTCCAAACTGACTGATTCCGTCTCTCTGTTTCGCAGCATGTTGCTGGGTGACTCTGTCGGACTGGGCGTTTCAATCTGTCTGGGAAGCTCAGCCTTGTCGTATTGTTTAATCTTACTGGATCGCAGGGTTATGATGGGTGGCGGGATATGACTGGATAGTTTAGACGGGTTGGGATGTTTAGTTCCGATTGGATGTTGGCTCAGCTTGAGGGCGGATGAGGCTTGATTGAAGGAAATACCTTAAAAGAAACAGGTAATGACACGTATTAAATTGCATCTGGAATTAGTATGTGTCGATGTGTAAATGTAGCAGTAATTGAATAGGACATGAGCATATGTCGACAGGGCAACTATCACCGGCACCATTATCCGCTGGATGGTTACCGCTTTTATAGAGCAAAGTTCGCAATACGATATATCAAGTCAAATTTATATAATATCGTTTTAGTATTAATGTTATAACTTTTGTCTAAGAGGGTATCAAGAAGTAGAATAATATAACAATGTTAATCGTACAATCTAAAAGATGTTAAATCTGTTGACGTTTCTTTTCCGAATACGTAATTCGGTTTAATAATTTTGTTTTCAAACGTTCATCCCACTTATCCGACGGTGCGTACTTACCCATTTTCGCTGCGAAGCTTCTGGAGCTTATTACATCGGCCATGATGAGAGTGAGGACTGCCAATGCCTAGCAACAAAGAACGGAAACAAAACAGAGACAGATGAGTACTCTTTGCAAGATCTGGCTTAATACAAATCTGAATGAACATTAGCGATTATGGAGGAATAACTTAAGCTAGGTGAAGAAAAAGTGGAAATGTACGTATGTGCGCTATACAGGGTGTCCCCCAAAAAACAGGACGGGGCACTTCTCAAAATAAAGTAACAAAATGATTATGTCCATCGGAAAGGGTGTCTTTTCCAATGGAAAACACTACCAAGAACAGTCATTTAGGTGATGTATTTTTTTGTTTTACAGCGCGGTGAGTGACAACATGTCAGGTTCCCATTTTTGTCAATTTACTAAGTCAGTGCATGATATATTGTACTTACTGCCCGTCATCGCATCGAACAACGACCAATACGCGCGCCATTGTTAGTGTGCATTCAGCTGTGTACCGAGAGAATTGGCATATTTGTGCCAAAAATGTACAGCGACAAGAAAATTAGTACAGGTTGAACTTTGCTCCAATGTTATGTATCGTTCGGAAATTATATTGATCGTGACGTCATTTGATAGCGGCAGCTATTTTGATCTGTAAATGAACATTTCACAAAAATCCAATTTTCTTATTAACAAAGCAATTCTATGATCTTGCACATCCAAAAATAATTGGCCCATTGATATTCATTGATGAATTCGAGGAAACAAGCAGCGAGAAACTTATTTTTAGCAATGAAAAAGAAAATAAGTTAGCTAAAACCCTGATATTTTTCAAAACAGGAACGGACGAAAAAATGTTCTAGAAATAATTATAAAGTCCCCGTAAATCTTTTGTATTTGTTTGTCAAAGTCCAAGATGGCTTCAGAAATGGCCACTATCTTAGGTTTTCTATAACTACGGCTCTAGTCAAGCTATGAATATGAAAAAGTGTCTTAACATCGTATGTTCTGATGTCCAAGGAATCGACTTAAAGGGATCTAATAACTTTGTTGGCATGTGCAAAAAGTGATGAATGGTTGATGCAATGTATAGTGCTGTTATCTCATATGTCCACAGGGTATTGTGTGAAAATTTCAAGTCAAATGGACATTGCATGGCCAAGTAATGAGCGAAAATGCAAAGTGATATTGGGTGATATTCACTAACTCACTGCATTCACTTTGTACAGGGATGAAAAACTCGCCCGGAGTTTTTCTTATCTGAATACTTTGATCGTACATATCTTTGTAACGAAAGGGAAATTTGAAAAACCGAAACCTGTCCCATGATTTTATTGTACGAATACAACAAGGTATGAGGGAACCGTTAGAATTAAAATTTTATTTTGAGGATTTGGACAATGTTACTAAGTCCCTTTAAATATTTTATAGGATTCAAGTTATGCGATTACCCTAATCCGACATGGCTGCCATTTATTAACCTAGATGCCCGATATTTTGATACTTTGTCATATCTTTGTTTCTAGATAAAAAAATAGAGGGATCTAGTAACAGTGTCAGTCCACAAAACAGAAATTGTATATGAAATGTTCACACAATACTTAGTGATTACATAAAATCACAACAATACACATAGTATCAGCCATTTACCACGTTTTTCATATGTCAACCGAGTTTCTAGATCCCTTTAACATGAGATAGATGGTCAGATATTATGTTTCAAGGCACAAGGAATATATAAACATAACTTCCAAGAGGCGGTAACGTAAAGATAACCAAAATGGTTACCATTATTGCATGCAGTATTACCCTGAAGCATCTCCTTAAGATTGTGTTTAAAATAAAGTTAGTATACAACATACAATGTACAGGGTTGCCAACTTTAAAGCAGAGGTGAGAGTGTGAGATTGAGACATTGCGAGGGAGCGGAGCGACCGAGCACGCGCTGGCCGCTAGCGAGGGAGCGAAGCGACCCAGCGTTTTCAATGTTTTATGTTTTCAATGTTGTGCTCGTAATCGTCGGTCGAAGTCATGCACACACACGTTGAATTGCATGCACTACTACTAGGTAGCTAGCGCGGCGCGGCACGATCGTACTTCCGGATATATCGGAAGCATGCATGCCATAAATGGTTTCGACACGCTACGGAGACGAGAGGCTGGCGCGCCCAGAGTCCGCCGGGCGACGTGTTCATCTAGCTAGGGTGCAACTTACGCAAATCCGGCTGGTATACTTGGCCGGCCGTATACTAGGCGGATTTTGCCGGAAAACGCGCGTATTATCATTTGCCAAACATACGGAACGCCTGAACTTTAAAGTGACATTCCCTCTTTTGCAAGCCGAATTTCAAAAGTTGCGAGGTTATTGTCTTATATGAAAGAAAATGTCATTTAATAGCATGCCTGAAAAAATTAGGGCTTGAAATCTCTTTTTCGTGGAGTTATAGACCTAAAACTAATAAACCGTCGTCCAACAAACAATGGTGCATTATACGTATATTCACCCAGTGAGGAAGTTCGTACATGGATTCCATGAAGTACCACAACGCTATGCCTGACCCCTACGTGACCCGCGCTAGCTACGTAACCCGCGCACACATAAGAATAGCATGACCGCAAACTAGGCAAAATAACCAAACCTCGCTTAAACTGACTACATGTCATTACATATTCTTCATTTTTGAGATTTGTTTCAGTTTCAGTTTCAGTTTTCAGTTTCAGTTTATTTCACATCCATAAAATCACATTTTACAATCAAATACAATTAAATAAATATACAAACTATTTACAACATGCAATGATAAAAGATATTGTACAATAGCAAACAACATCAAATATAGGTAATGGGTTTTGCAGGGATGTGAGGGACCAGAAAAGGCCATTGGCCTGTCTAGGCCGGTCCCCTTTTTCTACAACACCATTAATTATATCATAAATAAAACAAGAATAAAAATGTTGTTCACAATAATACAACTAACATTTACAAACTACAAAGTCACACATACATATATACAGACAGGCAAAATTAAGTTTTTGTATGAAATTATATAGATAAATTGTAACTTGATAATTGTTTACATTTAAATTTGCGCTTGAAACTAGGTAATGTTGGACACTCTTTTAAAAAGTCTGGTAGATTATTCCAAATAACTGACCCTCTATATCTAATAACAGTTCTAGAAAAACTATAACGAAAGAATGGAATATACATTTTGTGTGAATTTCTAGTAGTATATACATTTATGTTTCTATTCAAAACAAAGTAATCGTTAAAACAATCAGGCAACTTAATTTTATCATATACATAAGAGAACATAAAAGCTGCAACACTTATCTCATATAAATCATGAAGTTTTAAAAATTTCAATTTAAAAAATAATTTATCTGTATGTGCTCTATAAAAAGAATTTGTTATAACTCTGACAGCTCTCTTTTGTAATAAAAATATCTTTTGCATCAAATGCATTGCACAATTGCCCCATACAATTATACAGTAATTAAAATATGGTAAAATCATAGTATTATACAAGTTTACAAGTATACGTAATGGCAATATAAGTTTAAGTCTATTTAAAACACCAATTACTCTAGAGATCTTATTGGAAATACAATTTATATGGTATTTCCAGGTTAGGTTTTGATCAATAATAATACCTAAAAAGGTTACTTGGTGTACTTGCTTTATTTCTTTACCATTAATACATATCTTAATAACATCTTCATTCACATATTTATTTTTAGTTTTAAAAATTATATAGTTTGTTTTATCAAAGTTAATCAACAATTTATTAGCAAGAAACCATTTATGTATTTTTGCAATTTCACTATTCAATAAAATATTCACATGTTCAGGATCTTTACCGGATACAAACAAGGTAGTGTCGTCAGCAAATAAAATAGAAGATAAAATATTACTGACAAGTGGCAAATCATTAATATACAATAAAAACAAGAGTGGTCCAAGATTTGAACCTTGTGGGACCCCAGTTAAAATAGAACTATGTTCTGAGTAACATTTACCCTTACTAACAAATTGCCTTCGGTGTGATAAATAACTTTTCATTAAAAGAAGAGGAATTCCTCTTATTCCATAAAAACATAATTTATTTATTAAAATATCATGATCAATACAGTCAAACGCTTTAGAGAGGTCTAAAAATACACCAATTAAAAATTCATTATTTTCAAAAGCATTTGCTACTTTATCTGTAAAATCGAGAAGTGCATGGCAAGTACTGTAACCTTTTCTAAAAGCAAACTGTTTCTCATATAAAATGTTATTTTTACATATAAAACTAGTCAATTTAGTACATAAAATCTTTTCAAATAATTTACTAAAAACTGATAAAACGGATATTGGTCTATAATTATTCATAAGAGATTTATTGCCTTTTTTAAAAACTGGAATCACCTTCGCAATCTTGAGAGCATCAGGGAATATTCCATTTTCAAATGACAAATTAATAATATTGCATAAAGGTGTAACAATTAAATGAATCGACTGTTTCAGTACCTTAGGGTGAACTCCATCATACCCAGGACTTTTATTTACATCAAAATTCATAACCACATCAATAATATCTGCATTTGTAACAGGGGATAAAAACAGTGAGTTTATGAAATTTCCTTTTAAGTATTGATCATATTTAACTGACTCATCTTTACACATGTTAGTATTGATACTTTGCTGTAATTCTTGTCCAATTTTACTAAAATAAGAATTAAATGTATTTACAATTTTTTGTTTATCCATAATTTTTTCACCACCAATTTCAATATCATTTACACCATGCTTCAAAGTTTTCTTATTTAAAATCATGTTTATTAGTTTCCATGTTGCTTTCACATTATTACGAACATTATCAAATTTAGAATCATAGAATGCACGTTTATTTTCCCGAATTAAATTATTCAAGGTATTTCTACATGTTTTATATGAAAGTTCACGTAAAGGAGTTGAATTTCTTAAGTACTTCCGATATAACAAGTGTTTACGTTTACTCAATTGTATTACCTCTTTTGTTACCCAAGGCTTTTCTACTTTCTTTTTCTTTTTAACAAATTTAACAGGAAAACATTCATCATAAACCTCTTTATATAACTTTAAAAAATAATTATACCTATCATTCACATCATGAATTAAATTTAGTCGTTCCCATCTAACTTTATTCAACTCATTACAAAAGTGTTTTATATTTTCTTCATTCAAATCAACTTTAGGAATTTCATCATCGGGCTCGGAATCAAACATATTTGATTTCAAAATAATGAATGGTGTTAAGTGATCACTCACATCCGTAATAACTATGCCACATTTTAAAACATTTTCAGAATAATTATAAAATATATTATCTAAAGTTGATGCAGTATCTTTTGTTATTCTAGTCGGCTTATAAATATATGGTAAAAATGAGAGAGTAACAAAGCTATTAAAAAAATCCATTACATTCATACTTTCATCCTTTTTCAAAAAATCAACATTAACATCGCCCATAACAATACATTCCTTTCTTTCTTCCACTATCTTATTCAAAGATTCTTGAAGATGAAGTAAACAATTTAACGGATTTTGACCTGGAGGTCGATATACAACAGCAACTATAACATTTTTCACATTATTACGTAATTCAATAAACACACTTTCCATTTCATCACTAAAAATATCTAAATCCAAACGTCTAAAAAATCTTAGGCTATCATTAATATATAAACCAACTCCACCTCCTCTTTTATTTGGGCGACAATTTCCAACAAAGCTATAATGAGGAATACAAATTTCTTGTTCTTCTCCTTCTTTTAACCATGTTTCACAAACTCCAATTAATGATAATGGTTTATTGAAAACATCAAGACAGTTTGTGAATATATCAAAATTTTGTTTTAAACTCCGACAATTAAATTGGGCAAGAGATAGCGTACATTGTTCAAAGTTTTCCAAAACACGACTAAATTCCAAGGGAGTGTAATATTGATTTTCAATAAAATCACCAGTATCATCATCAAGTATTAAATCAGATTGATCATCCACTTTACACAAGAAACAATTTCTACATGTTACATTATTTTGCCTGTTACACAAGATACAACTACATTCAAATGACATCAAAAAGAAAAACAACAAACAACGTCAAATAATATTATCTTAAAAATACAGCGAATAACAGTGTATAGTTCATAATGGCTGTATACACATGGGAAGAATATGAAATTATTATCGAATATTATGTATATAAGAAAATTAGCAATAATATTAATTCAAATTTCAGAGTTCAGATTTCTAGCCCTAAGGCACAACTGTAGACTTCCGGTATATCATGGGAATATGTACGGTCTCAATAAGTGTCAATGTCAATATCATGATAAGGTCCGGATAAAATGTAAGAAATGTTTTGTAGTTCATATCTTTGAAAGATCACTCACCGACCCGTGACATACCTTTACAAATGTCGGCTTCACAATACCTTTACAAGAATAGGGTTAGTACAATATAGTTGTAATATTATGCTAAATCAGTTAAACTCTTTTATTGACCGAAATATAGTCTGATGGAGGGATGCATTCGTTTTTCATTCATAGAATCCAAATTATAGGGCTGTTCGATCTGATTTTTTTGTGTGTGTTTCATTCATCCCCATCCGTCAACTGGAAACTTTTCAGACGTTTTGTAAAAAAGGGACTGTCCCTTTAATATACGTATTTGTATGCTTTTTTTTCAATATGCTACTAAGGCGTGTGATATTAAGAGATCAGCGTGAGAGGGGTGAAATACGTGTGTCACACGCTCAATGCGTGAGACTTGGCAACCCTGCAATGTATTCTGATTGGCTATTTAGTCCAAGAGTTTTAGTTAAAACCCGGACATTTTTTCAAAACAAGCTAACATTTTCAGGATAGGTTAATACAAATGTGTAAAATAACATACTAAAAGTCCCCGGAAATCCCCATTGTGCGTTTCCAGTATCCAAGATGGCGTCCAAATGGCCTCCATCTTGGGGTTTGAATTTCCATAACCCTGGCTCTAGTCATGCAAGCTAGAAACATGAATAAAGGGTCTAAACATATGTTTTAATGCCAATGGTTTAGATTTAAATATTCATTTCTCAGGTCCCAAGTGATGCAAGTACCCACATCCAAGATGGCCGACATTTAAATCCAAAATTGCCACCATGTTTAGGTTTTCCCATAACTCTGGCTCTAGTCGAGCTGGAAACATGAATAAGTGGCTACCGGTAAACATATTTTTTTATGCCAAAGGAACTAATTTAAACATTTATTTTTTAGGTTTTAAGTGATGCAAGTACCCACATCCAAGATGGCCGCCATTTGTAAACCAAAAATAGCCTCCATATTAAGGTTTTCCTCTTACTCTGGCTCCAGTCAAGCTATAAGTGTCTAAACATATATTTTACTATCGAAGGAATTAACTTAAAGGGGAAGTTCAGTTTTGATAGAGAGGGCGCTGCACAACACAATTTTGTGTGAGAAAATAGAAAAACCGAGTATCGATTTTGATAGAACATGCAATTTTAATGAAGAATGAACTTTATTTGGTCAAAATCGGTTTAGAAATGGCTGAAATATCAATAAATATATTCGATCGTAATAAATCTGGGCGCCAGATTTATTCGATGATTTTGTTTTAAAAAAAAAATGCTTTCACTTTTACAAACATTTTCAAAAGCGGCTATTAAATAGTTGTTGGTGGTCTCTCTATTTAATCATTATTTCAACAAAACATCACATGCATAATTTTGTAAGAAAAATGGTTGAAACCAATGCTTTTTTAGAGAGCGCCCTCTTGTGTTTTAATGGCTCTTTTTGAATGATAACAGGCTTTTTACCTAGTCGTTTGTAATTTTGTATACCTTTCGAGCATGGTGGATTTAAAACTATTAGTTTGTACTGTTACTGTGCATGTTTTGGTTACTAAAGTTCAGCTTTACCAAAACTGCACTTCCCCTTTAAAGGGGTAGTTCAGTTTTGGTATAGGGAGCGCTGCATGAATTTGAAAGAGCATACAATTTTAATGTCAGAATAAGTTTTATTGGATCAAAATCGGTTAAAAAACGGCTGAAATATCAATAAATGAATACGATCGAAATAAATCTAGGGCCCAGATTTATTCGATGATTTTTTTTTTTTTTAAATGCTTACACTTTTTTCACTCCAACGGTGGGTTGAGTGGTGGCATCCGCTTCATGAATCCTTGGTTTTTTAATCATTATTTCAACAAAACATCACTTGCATAATTTTTTTATAAAAATGGTTGAAACTGATGCTTATTAAGAGAGCGCCCTCTTGTGTTTTAATGGCTCTTTTTTTGGTGACACGACATGATGATTTGGAACGAAAAAAAAAACAATTACAGGATTGTTATAATTATATAAATGAAGGTATTAAAATTCGCTCTAGAGCTTCACACTATGAATGTGGAGAAAGAGACACTGGATATTTTACTCAATTAATGAAGTCTAATAAAAAGAACACATTAATTAGTAAACTTTATATAAATGAAAATATTTGTTTTGATCAAACAAATATTATGCAAGAAATATCTATGTTTTATAGTAAGCTATATGCTCAATCAGAGGAGGAAATTCATTTTGTGGATGATTTTTTTTCAGGACTTGCCAAAATTAAATTTAGATTTGAGTTTATTGTGTGAAGGTAAAATAACAAACGGAGAATGTTTGGCAGCTATAAAAGAAATGGCATGTAATAAATCACCAGGGAACGATGGTTTAAGTGTAGAATTTTATATACAGTTTTGGCCACTAATAGGAAATTTGGTAGTAAACTCTTTAAATTTAGCTTTCGAAAAAAAGGAACTATCTTCGTCATAAAAACAGGCAGTTATAAGTTTAATTCATAAAGAAGGAAAAGACCCCCTATTTATAAAAAATTATAGACCAATATCTTTATTGAATGTAGATTACAAAATTTTAACTAAAGTGCTTTCAATAAGGATTAAAACAGTTTTAAATTAAATAATTTCTGTCAATCAGGTGGGATATTTAAAAGAACGAAACATAGGTGAAGCAATAAGAATGATAGATGATAAAATTCATCATACATCAGTCAATAAAATACCTGGATATATGATGATAATTGATTTTGAAAAGGCTTTTGATTCAGTTTCACATACTTTTTTGCAGAAGGTTTTAATTACATTTGGTTTTGGACCGTCATTTTGTAGATGGGTGGAGACTATTTATAATAATGCTCAAAGTTGTGTTTTTAATGGGGGCGCATCTACTGGATACTTTAATATTAAGAGGGGTGTAAGGCAAGGGGACCCCCTGTCCCCATATTTGTTTATACTTTGTATTGAAATTTTAGTTCGTTCAATATATAAAGACCCTCAAATTCAAGGATTCACGTTTAATAACGTAGAAATGAAACAAATTCTTTATGCAGACGATATGACTCTTTTTATTCGGGACTCCAAATCATTTAAAAGGGTGGAGAAATTGTTTGAAAGCTTTACTAGAAATTCTGGATTAAAAATTAATAAAGAAAAAACTTTCATATTATTGTTAGGCCCTTCTCAAAATAAAGATATTGCTCTTCCATTTGGTAAAATAGTAGAAATAGTGAAGATTTTAGGTATTTATTTTTCTTTAGATGTTGAAGTTCAGGAAAGGACAAATTATAAGGAAATTTTGAGTAAAATTAAAAAGTTGCTATCGTGGTGGAAACAAAGAGATTTAACTTTAATGGGAAAAATTCAATTGATAAAAACGTTTATTTTGTCAAAATTAATTTATGTGTCGGCACTGACACCAGTACCGAATTGGGTATTTCAAGATTTGGATAAATTGGTCTTTGACTTTTTGTGGAATGGAAAAGATAAGATTAAGCGTAATGTAATGTTCTTGGATTATTGTAGAGGTGGGCTAAGATTAACTGACTTTTATTTATTTATTTTAGTGCAGAGGATTATGTGGGTAAAGAGACTTTTAACGGGGGATGCAAATATGGGATGGAAGCAATATTTTAATTATTTAACTACAGATGTTGGTGGAACTTTGATATTTTATAATAATAATGCAATTATTGATATATTTAAATTAGCATTACCAGCTTTTTATAGAGACATGTTGGACGCTTGGATTGCCGCGAAAACATTTTTGTTAAAAGAAAATACTTCTAAAAGGAATGAAATTATTTATAATAATAGATTTGTTTTTATTTATGGACATGTTCCTTTCAATGAACAGTTTTTTAAAAAGAATATTAATAGGTTGCATCATATTGTTGATGGGGAAGGCAACATAAAATCAAATGAGGAATTTCAAAGAAAGGTTTAAATAGTTTAGAGATTATGGAAATACAACGTATTTTTCTTGGTATTCCCCCTTCATGGAAACAATTTTTGAATATAAATATTCACTTAAAATAATATAGATAGGGAATTAGATATGAACCTTTTAATTTTTGAAAAGGTATATATGTTACATAAGGTTACTTCAAAAATGATATATAATTCTTTATTAAGTAAAAAAGTAGAAAAATCATATGCAGAACGAAATTTAGAGCAGATTTATAATATTAATGGGAATGACATACAATTAATATTCTTAAGACTTAGAAAATGCACTTTGAATAGTAAGCTTCGAGAATTTCAATTTAAAATGCTTTATAAAAATATATATACTAAATTATATTTATATACATTTAAAATGGTTGATAGTAATTTATGTTCTTTTTGTGGTAAATATGAAGAAACTTACGAGCATTTGTTTTTTCTTTGTGAGAAAGTAAAACCAATTTGGGAAGCGTGTGGAAATTTATTTAATTTAGTAGAGATTAGAAATATAAATTGGAAAGATATTCATGTAGGAATAGTTGAGTTAAATATAGGGAAGGAACAGTTATTGAATCATATAATAATTTTGGTAAAATACATGATATTTATAGATAGTAAAAATAGAAATAAACCACCAACTGCTTTGGAGATTAAGAAAAGATTATTAGAAAATACAAAGGAGGAGAAGAAATTAGCTGGGGACCGTGGTACACTAACGTATCATTTTAGAAAGTGGGACAATTTAGAATAAGGAAGGCAAACAGAAGCAATAAAACGAATAAGGCGGACATAATGGTCGAGATTCTCTCCAGATGTAGGCATGTTTCCTGTGGATGGGTGTGTGGGTGTGTGCACGCGTGTGTGTGTATGTAAGCACTAGTATAGGGTGTTCTTTGAGGGGAAAAGAGTTTTCCCCTCTTTTCCCCCCTTTTTTTATGTTCATGCTCTGCTTTATTTGATGTACAACAATACAAATTTGTTTGTATCATTTAGATGTAAATTTAAAATTATATTTTACATGATTATGTTAAGATATGAAAATATTTATACTGATTATATTATGTACTGATTTCTCGTATTGTTTGTTATTGTTATTTTGTTTTGAGCAATGAATACAATAAATATCATTGAAAACAAAAAAAAAGACATATGCTCCGCCAACATTTGCTCCAAAAAATGCGACAAATGCTCCGCGACAAATGCTCCGCGATATTTGCTCCGCCGACATTTGCTCCGCCGACAAAAGCTCCACCGACATTTGCTCCGCCGACAAATGCTCCGCCGACATTTGCTCCGCCGACAATTGCTCCGCCGACATTTGCTCCGCCGACAAATGCTCCGAAGATGCGACAATTGCTCCGCCGACAAATGCTCCGAAGATGCGACAATTGCTCCGCCGAAAATGCTTCGAATACGCGACAATTGCTTAGCCGACAATTGTTCCGCCGAAATATGCTCCGGAGATACGACATTTGCTCCGGTGACACTTGCTCCGCAGAAATATATGTTCTGAATATGACAGTACTTCAAATGGTCCAAAAACAACATGTTCCTCAACCATAATTGTTCCAGATTAAACTCTTCAATTAATTCTCAAGTACCTTTGGTATGAAGTGCGCTTTTATATGTTATGCGAATCTCTTGTGAAATTGGAGTACAATCGATTCCGTCATTCAAATATTTTATTGGCTGGTTTTTAAGGATGCGTGACCCTGCAGCCTGCATCTAGTAGCAGAAGGGGAGGCGCAACAACACACAACACTGGCTTTAGTTTTTGATGTTACATTGGGGTTCGACTGGAGTCGAACCACGGACCCTCATAGTATCCGAAAATGCTGTGATGAATAGTATACTGTTCCAAGCAATCATCAAGCGAAGGGCATGATACTGGTGTTAAGATCGATCATGAATAGAAAAAAGAAAAGTCTTCATAATCACTGCATTTGTATTATTCAGACTCTTTATGAATCAAGAAATTGTTCCGCATGAGTTCAAAATTTATCCACGTTTTATCAAAATTCAAAGAACGTTATTTTCACCCACTGTTACATTTTCGGAGTTCCGGCCCAATTTTTTAAAGGGGGGGGGGGGGGGGGGTGGGGTTCAACCCCCCCCCCCCCCTAAAAAAAAAAAAAAAACACAGCCATTTTGGGGGCAAAGGGTGCCCCCCCCCCCCCCCTGGGTATGCCTATGCGTGCTTGTGAAACGGCTTGAGTAACACGTGTTGCACAAACACACGAATGCAGAAAATATAGCGGCTGAATTTTAAGGAGGAGACGCATCCGCCGCCTGGGGGGGGGGGGGGGGGGGGCACTCATGTATAATGTAAGACGGGTATGTGCCGCTTAAAAGACCCCCTTTTTCACACTCGATCACAGCTCTAAAGATACCCGATTTTTCAAAAATGTCCGCTCCATAGACCCTCGGAATGACTTGGCTAGGTAGTTGAGTAGCGACAATCCATTATTCTTCTTCTAGTTCGGCTCTTTAGACCACAATTTGAGCCTTTTTTAGGGTTTACGTAGGTATTTGAAATCTCCGAGTCTATGTATTTTGTAGTTTTAGTCTGCTCCTTAGACCCCTCAACTCCCCTTTCAGGGATTTTGTAGCTCCAAAGACCCTATATTTTGTGCGTATCAGGGATTTTCTAGCTCCAAAGACCCTATATTTTGTGCGTTTCAGGGATTTTGTAGCTCCAAAGACCCTATATTTTGTGCTTGTAGTTAGCTCTTCAGACTCCCATTTCAGAGTTCCGTGCGGCACACCCCCGTCAACAAATAATTCGAGTGCCCCCCCCCCCCCCCCCCACGGATCCGCCCCCTCCCGACGTTCACACACACACACACACACACACACACACACGCACACACACACACACACACACACACACACACACACACACACACATACACATATATATACATATATACAAAGGGAGTATTTTAAATCGCAATGCTATTCCAGTCTACCGCACGCAAACACGCATCTCGCTAAATAGAACCGGCCAACCGGGACATGTTATTATGTAACACTACCACTGGCCCCAAGAAACGGCACACGCCGATCAACTATTCAGGCCAATCCTCACTACACAATAAAACCAATACAATGGAATCACAACCATTGCTATAATAGCCCAAATTCCAACTACGTATAGCCCAATTAGTCAACGATTAGCAATCTGTCCTCCCATTAATATAAAGGATAGCTTAACTAATACTAGTCCCTAACACCCAAACAGTGGTGATAGTATCCCTTCCATGGAAACAACGCCACAATCGCTTCAAAATATTTTCCACCTGCCTTATTTTAATTCAGGCATACCCATGTCGCGATCTCTCGTGACAACTTTATTCTATAATGCTGCTTTCATATGTCGGTAAGAGTATTGGGTACCGTGACAAAATCGTTATGATTACACGTGGAAAGGGTTTGTAAGAGGGAGCAAGACCTGAGATATCAGCTTCAGGAAATTTGAAAATTGAGACAATGGGGCCATTTCATGAAGCTTGGCTCTGACGATTTGTCATTCGCTGACAGTTACCATAGTAACATTCAGCTACCAGTGCTAAAAAAATGTCGTCTTTGCCAGCGGAGCAATTGTCGACGTAGCTAATGTTGGCGGAGTAAACGTTAGCGGTGCAATTGTCGGCGGAGCGGAGCTAATGTCGCGGAGCAATTGTCGCAGCTTCGGAGCATTTGTCGGCGGAGCAAATGTCGGCGGAGCATTTGTCGGCGGAGCAATTGTTGGCGGAGCAAATGTCGGCGGAGCAAATATCGCGGAGCATTTGTCGCGGAGCATTTGTCGCATTTTTCGGAGCAAATGTCGGCGGAGCATATGTCGGCGGAGCATATGTCATGGAACCCTTTTTTTAATGATTACAGGCTTTTTAAAGGCTTAGTCGTTTGTAATTTTCTATACCTTTTGAGGGTTCCATGACATATGCTCCGCCGACATATGCTCCGCCGACATTTGCTCCGAAAAATGCGACAAATGCTCCGCGACAAATGCTCCGCGATATTTGCTCCGCCGACAAATGCTCCGCCGACAATTGCTCCGCCGACAAATGCTCCGCCGACATTTGCTCCGCCGACAAATGCTCCGCCGACATTTGCTCCGCCGACAATTGCTCCGCCGTCAAATGCTCCGCCGACATTTGCTCCGCCGACATTTGCTCCGCCGACATTTGCTCCGCCGACAAATGCTCCGAAGCAGCGACAATTGCTCCGCGACATTTGCTCCGCCGATAATTGCTCCGCGACAATTGCTCCGCCGCCAAATGCTCCGCAGACAAATGCCCAAATAATTAGATGTTTTTTGTTCAAAAAAATATTTTTTAAAATGCTTGCACTTTTTCAAAAATTTTCAAAATCATTTTTGGAATAATCATCATTCCAATAAAACACCACATGCATAATTTTGTATGAAAATGGTTGAAACCAATGCCTTTTTAGAAAAACCGCCCTCTTGTGTTTAAATGGCTCTTTTTGAATGATAACAGGCGTTTTACTAAGTCGTTTGTAATTTTGTATACCTTTCGAGCATGGTGGAGTTATAACCATTAGTTTATCAAGTAACTGTCCAGGGTTGGTTACTAAAGTTCAGCCTTACCAAAACTGTACTACCCATTTAAATAAAGATCACATCGTCTAGAAGACAATCTATTCTTCACATATTAACAATAAAATTGATCACATATTGCTTTTTATGGAATATGACGTCATAGTCACTGAAGGGGTGAAGTGTCCATCTTACCTCACTGTGGAGGTAAGAGGACCCCTCAATTCCTTAGATCATTGAATTTCAATTTTCTGCTACTTCCTGCCAATCCTTCCGTTTGTACGAATGCAAAATGCATTGGAAGTTTGTGCTTTTCTGTTGGACAATAAGGCAGCCTTAATCGTTTACGGGGTGGGGGGGGGGGGGGGGGGGCGTTTAGAAGTGTCACAAATTGGGCCCTCGTTGTTCAGTGAACGATGAACAAATCTAAACAAAATTGGAACTCCGAAAATTTAACAGTGGGTGAAAATAACGTTCTTTAACTCATGCGGAACAATTTCTTGATTCAAAAAGAGTCTGAGTAATACAAATGCAGTGATTATAAAGACTTCTTTTTTTCTATTCATGATCGATCTTAACACCAGTATCATGCCCTTCGCTTGATGATTGCTTGGAACAGTATACTATTCATCACAGCATTTTCGGATACTATGAGGGTCCGTGGTTCGACTCCAGTTGAACCCCAATGTAACATCAAAAACTAAAGCCAGTGTGTTATTGCGCCTCCCCTTCTGCTACTAGATGCAGGCTGCAGGGTCACGCATCCTTACAACACTGGGCTTGACTGCCCCCCCCCCCCCCCCCCCACCCTGTATAAAGAAACGTGAAACAAACAAACCAGCCAAATAAAATATTTGAATGAATCGATGGTTACTGAATCGATTGTACTCCAATTTCACAATAGATTCGCATAACATATAAAAGCGCACTTCATACCAAAGGTACTTGAGAATTCATTCCAGAGTTTAATCTTCAGCGGAGTAAATGTCGGTGGAACAATTATGGTTGAGGAACATATGTTGTTTTTCGGCGGAGCAATTGTCGCATCTTCGGAGCATTTGTCGGCGGAGTAATTGTCGGCGGAGCAAATGTCGGCGGAGCAATTGTCGGCGGAGCAAATGTCGGCGGAGCAATTGTCGCATCTTCGGAGCATTTGTCGGCGGAGCAATTGTCGGCGGAGCAAATGTCGGCGGAGCATTTGTCGGCGGAGCAAATGTCGGCGGAGCATTTGTCGGCGGAGCAAATGTCGGCGGAGCATTTGTCGGCGGAGCAATTGTCGTCGGAGCAAATGTCGGCGGAGCAAGTATCGCGGAGCATTTGTCGCGGAGCAATTGTCGCATTTTTCGGAGCAATTGTCGGCGGAGCATATGTCGGCGGAGCATATGTCGTGTCACCCTTTTGAGCATCATGGAGACTATTAGTTTGTAATGTTATTGTGCAGGTTTGGATAACTACAGCTCAACCTTACCAAAAACTGTACCACCCCTTTTACTAATTATGTTTAGGTTTCAAAGTGACGTAAGTACCCAAATCCAAGATGGCCTCATTTGTATCCATAATGCTCGCTATTATACATTTGTTTTTCAAATCCCTGCCTCGATCAAGATATTAACGTGAGATAGATGTTTATATATTTTTCAATTCATTGAGTAAACTTCCAATAGGCTGCAATGCATATAAATACTATTAACCATGATGACAGCCAATATTTTATCCAGTATTACCCAATAGGATTTCCATAGGATTGTGTAATAAAGCTATTATTCAACATACAATGTATGTTGATCAGCTAGAGTTTTCAAGACTACGGACTTCATATCCCCAAGTTGCTCCTTTGGGTTTATGTCTCGTTTTTTAATAGCTTCTGACCACACGAGCAATGAAAATTAACGGATTTCATTGAAGAACATTGCACTAGGGTTTTATATAGCTCAGGCGGTAGAACGCCGGTCTAGCAATCCGGAGGTCTCGGGTTCGAATCCCGGAGGAATCTCATTTTATTTGCTCTTTTTCATTGACTTCATAATATGGCCGCAGTTTCCTAAGTAGATCTTATTCAACACATGTTTTTCAAATTACATCTTCATTATTTTGTTAAAGATAGTCTTTCTATGTTAAGAATTCTTTGAAGCAAACGCTTAGATGAAGGTCACTTAATGTCAATGTTTTGCTTTTTTTCTCCACGATCCTACACCTTCTAAGGCCAAATTATATGGGGTAACAGAAGTGTCCATGCAGGAATGGGGACCTGACAGTAAAGCTTAACATCAGTCTTCTGCGTCATCAGTCGGTGTTGTTTTTGTCGTGCAAGGCTGCTTATAGTGCTGGTGCTGTATTGATTCAGAAATGTTGATGCATTTGCTGCACATTGGAGAGCAGAATAAGGTAAGATTATTGCAGCTACATTTCATGTTGCTGCATCCATCCTGTCTGAATCTACAAGAGGCCATGTTGAGTCGAACGTCAGGTGCAACAGGGATGTCCATTCCCAAAGGTGCAAGACTACCATCTTGAAATTACCTTCCCCATTTAGTAGGAGGTAGGTTGGATATGTGTGGTACGAATGTTGCTTTGCTGCAGCACTTGTTGGGGCAAGCTCGCGAGTTTAGATAAAGATCTCAATGAGCACTTGTAATCAATATTGTGAAATCCATCCAATATGTTCATGTTACCTTCTTCATGGACCGCAAGGATTGATCCTTCTATGGCTCGTTTCACCTCACGCGTTGATGCTTCGTTTGTTTGTGAATGTATCAATCAATTCATATTCACCCTTGTTGTGCACCATTTTGCAAGATTTTCTGCTTGCCTGACGATATATTGCAGATAATGTATCACAGCCGGTGACATCGTGCAGAAACATCAAGTGATCTCTTAGACTAATGTCTTCAATGGCACGCTGGATGGCACAAATGTTGAAGCTCATTACAGGATTGCTGGAGCACAACATGCTGTACGCGTCTGTGGTAGTGTCCACCCGAGCCACCAACATAACAAGTAAACCTGTTATAGACTCATCAGCTGGGATGGTTTCCTCCATATCATCCATCTGTTGTAAATACAACAGATTTGGTGTAGGGTAGATGTCCTGAAGCTTCCTGTACCCTGTTCTTTGAGCTCAAATGAAATGTTGTAGAAGAGCCACTTGTTAGATGTACTGTACCCACAGCTTAACGGTCCTGCTGTGACTTCAAGAATGTTCAATGAGTTTTGATCCGGCTCAATTGCTACACAAACTCCTTCTCTGCTACGTCGTTGGTCTGTGTAGTCTATGTCAACACTATCCAATTTGCTGGTGCATCTATCAAGACACTTATGAGAACAGCTGAAGTGGGGTTATGAACACGTAGGGCACGGAAAAAGACATCTCTAAGCATACACTGTCTCCCACAGTTCTGCCAATCCACTTCCGGTCATTATCTGCCAATGCTCCCGAGACATGAGAAGGTAAAATCCCTTGATACGAACAATCACTCTATCGAGATGTTGTGATAAGGCTACAATCTATGCTACCTTGATGTACCATTGCTGATCAAACGTAACGGCGTACATGTGTTTAAACCATGATCTTAACACTTGTGTTGTGCAAAGCACAGCACAGAGTTTATCATGCACTGATTTTAGGGGTCAAGATAGATGAATGGGGGAGTTTCAGTTTTAGTTCGCTTAATCCACTCCATAAATGATAGTAGCTTTGTTGAAATCAACATTGTCCAAGAAAAACTGCGTGAAACCATATATGTGTAAGATGGTTCACGATCAAAGAGGAGATCACTTTCAAACCTCTGGACCTCTTTGTGGTCATCTGCAAAGCCCAAACTACTTAGGATGACTATCAGCTCACGGAAAGCATACTTGTACATACCTTTTACACATTATGTCCAGGGAGAGGTGAAATTAAGGACATTGGTCTCATTGGAGGAAGTATGGTATGTGCTATTGATGTTTACTTTATGTCAGATACTGTGTCCTTGCAATATATCATTGTTATGCAAAGAAAGATTAGTTAATTAAGTATCAACGTCTCTGCATTCTTGGTTGATTATAATGTGTTTTACTCACCACAATAACAAAACAAATGTTAGTATAATATAATTTAGGATGAACACGCCATATCTATGATACGATCCAGGGGGGCATTCTGAAAAGATAAGACATGGGCAATTCCACGGTAACGGAAGGACATTCAGACACAATTTTGGAACTTCAATCAAATAATTCTAGGATCCTGCTTTTGATTTTTTATTCTAAATGGCATGTCTTTGATCCTTGTTGGGACACCTTTGATTTCCACTATTTCTAAAATTTTGACCGCATTATGTAAATTAGATATGGACACTAATGAGGCCGGTAACGGAAGGACGCCAAAATGGACATGGATTTTCAAGTTTTTTAGTTATGACCCAATCTCCGTGAAGTTACGAGGTTTATCATGTTAAGTTGGCTACTAGTCAATTTCCTTATGTTCACAGAGTATAACACCACCTTTTAAGAAAAATATCTACATTGGTATATTAATTATGAGAAATTAATTACTCCAGTGTTCGGTAACGGAAGGACGGTAACGGAAGGACCTCTGAAAAGTCTATTGGAATTGTACAATAAAATTAATTTTGAAATTTAAAGACCATTTATGAGAAGGAAACATCTCTTTTGTGGTCTAAAAATGAGTTTGTATCATAGATAGCATATGGACATCACAAGCATTTACATTTCTATTTTTTTCTTACTATATTTCATGCTCCAATGGCTCTTATTCATGGTCAATCCATGGTAACGGAATGACACTCAGACACAAATTGTCAACTTTAAGAAAGACATTTTTAAATACTTGTGTTGTTGGAACAGTCTATTTTAACAATACTTCCAAAACATACAGTTTTAAGGTCCCATAATTTTTTTTTAATTTTTTATCTCCGCACAATATTGAATATGCATACAAATGAGGTCGGTAACGGAAGGACACTAAAATGGACAAGGTTTTGTTATCAAATCAGTTTTAACTAAAACTCTGTGATATTAAATAATACAAAATATTATAAGGGTACACATTTCATTCTCTGAAGGGTTAAGAAGAATTTACTTGTTCTTTGATTAAAATTTGTCCGCAGATATTTGAGTTATTTCAAACAAAGCGGACCAATGTTCGGTAACGGAAGGACATAATGGACTATAATGTATGATATGACACAGTAGGGTCATTCCATGTCAAATCACCTTTTAAAAAATTGAAAATTTTCATCGCAGCCCCCTTCAAATTTGCTAATATTTGGTATGTATGATATTTCAACCTTTAAAAGCGCCAATATTTAAGTTTTAGCCCAATCCGCCCAATGGTTTTGGCGCTATGGTCGATTCTTATGGGGGAGTTTTGTAAGAAATGGGCGTGGGCACCATTTTTCAAATGGCCATTGTCCATTAACCGTTGGGTCAATTTATTTTGTAAAGGTGTCATTGGACTGGGGATGTTATGTGCAATCCATTTATGCCATTTGTGTTCATGCATGAGCGAGTTTGGATACGATAACCTTTGACCTTAGATTTTGACCTTCCGTTTTACCTCGTGGATCAAATAATTTTGAGAATTTGTTTTGCTTAAATCTTGGCTTGATATAATTTCTACAACATATGAAAGAATTGGAGATATGTTATTTCTTGCTTTTTCTACAGCCTTGTTTTTAGTTTGCAAATTTCATGTAAAATTTAATTATTTTAGACCTACACCCATGTCCAAGAATTCTAAAGGGGTGTATTGTATAAAAAAAGACCTATTCAAAGTCATGATCAGAGCCTATTCACACCCTGGCTCACATCAGTTAAATAGACCTACTAATCCCCATACAATAAAAATCCAGACAAATGGCATCATGGTACAAGGGCCCTGTTGCAGAAAGAGATAAAATCAATTGTGAGCCAGATCAAATGTTCTAAATGCACAAATCTGATTGGCTGAAACACAGAAAATTACTAGTCTGACCACGCTACGCCACTGATAGCTGGCCATTGCAGGTATTGTCTCATTATTTTGGGTTTTCATAATGAGAGACAAATTTTTTAACATAAATTTTGTCATAATATGTAATATGAGGTACCTTGTCCATCTGTTACCATGTGTATGGTAACGGAAGGACATTTTCTTTTGTTATTTATTAATTAACGAAGAAACAATGAGTAATACAATTGTTAGCAATGGGAAGGCCTACTTGAACTTGCTTTGCACTGAAGATTGGTCTGCTCTCTAACAATTATGTGAGCCACAAAATTAAAAATATTGATTTTTCGGTAACGGAAGGACATTTTCATAGGCTGAAAATAAGAAGTCATTGAAGCATAACAAATCAAATAAATCATAAAAATTTACTATTTTACGAAATGTTCATATCTCAGGAGTCAGAATAATGGTTTTTAGGCTTAACTGGGGAAATATAAAACAAACACAGGATCAAAACACTTTTTCACAAAAATGTCAAATGTGTGGGGTTCAATTATGGTTATAAAGTTATTATAAAAAAACAACTAAAATTATGTAAAACTAAAATTTTCTCATTGAATTCCAAAAATATAGAATTTAAGCTTTGATTTGATACCAAATTTGTATCATAAAAATGCTTGTAAATTTTTTGGTCAAATGTCCACTTTGGCGTGGAATTGCCCACATGTCCTAAGTCATGGATTTTGTTACGAGTCTTAACTATATTTGTATTCTGAAAACAGGACGTAAGACATCCGAAAGTTACGACACGTATGCAAATGAGCTAAAAAGTTAAGACACGTATGCAAATGAGCTAAAAAGTTAAGACACGTATGCAAATGAGCTAAAAAGTTAAGACACGTATGCAAATGAGCTAAAAAGTTAAGACACGTATGCAAATGAGCTAAAAAGTTAAGACACGTATGCAAATGAGCTAATTTGTATTCTGAAAGCCACAACTTAGGATAAAACTGAAGTCTGCCTCCAAGGTTTCCTAACTCGGTCTTAACTGCTATATTATGATGCACTCGCACAATTTATGACAGAAATTATGACATGAACAAGACATTATCAAACTACAATGAGCGACTGAAAGTGAAACAAAATAAGAACATACATTTTATTGCGAGTAGAACGCGTGATAACAAAGATTGAGCGCGTTGACTGAAAAAGTACGCTTGAAAGTTATTTTTCATGCGCTCTCGGCCTCTTCGATCTTTGCCACTCAATCAAAAGACTCCAAAATGTTCATACTTGTTAATGTTATTGATAGGCCTTCACGGAAACAAAACAAAATTAATGAATTAATTGTTTTCTGTGCAAGAGAAAGACATTATTTGGTTTACATTTGTAAATTACATTCATTACATTACTTATTTAAAAGTGATATAGCTGTAAAATAATTGGTTAGTGTAAGTACTGTGTCGGCCAATTACGACAGCCAAATAAGTTTATGAGATGTATCAATAGTGTAGTTTGAGTGTCTCCAACAATTATTATTTTATTTGTTCAGTGTCATTCAACAGTGACAGTGTATATTATTTCAATTTCGAACGCTGGAAATCATTATGTACTATAGTGTATTTGTTATGATTGGTAAACTGAACAATTCAGACATTAAGATAATTTTAATAAAATAAAACAAAATCAATGGGGCAATCAACCCTATGAGTACGAGAGGAAATACATAAATACACAAAAAAATATATAATAAATCCAATTGTAGGCCTACCAAGTATACTGGTACTGCCAGGGACGTATGAATCCTGAGTCGATCGATCGACTGACCCGAAAAAATTGGTTTGAAATTAAATTAAATGAAATGAAATTTATAACAGAATACAATTAATTTTCATTATAAACAAAGTTCATGAAGCTATCAGTTTAGGTCTTCGTTATTTTGTTAACTCATCAAAATACTGCGACTTCCTTGTAGGCTACAAAGAATGCACAATGTTTATGAGATTGATTTGCAAATGCAATCACGCTCGTACGTGCATGCATGGGTCTCTCATGATGTGTGGTTCATTGATATGCATTTATGCAGGATCTGGTTATAAAACAAAGTTTGTCATTGGTTGCGCGTTATGATATGCGCGTTTCTTGTATATACGCTCATTAATATGCATGATATGGACTTAAGACAGTCTAAAGTTTGCTTTCAGAATACAAATAGTTACGTGTCCTAGCGCTGTCTTATCTTTTCACAAGAGTCGTAACTCCCTAGGATTTTCAGAATGTCCTCCAGGCTAGTAACCAGGATTTGTCAAGGGGGGGGGGGGGGGGGGGGGGGGATGCGTAATTTACCAAAACGGGACCGAGACCGAGACCACTTGTCAAAAATGTTCGCGTCCGAGACCGCGACCACTGAATGAGAATCGTGAACGCGGGGGGGGGGGGGGGGGGGCGGTCGCCAAGGCCGAGGCCAAGTCCACTGTTAGATTTTGTAATCAGGGAAAGGGGGGGGGGGGGGTCCGAGACCATTAATTTAGATGGTCGAGACCAAAAATAAAGTGGTCCCAGACCGGCAAAATGTGGACCTTTCTGAATTTGGGGAAGCGGGGGGGGGGGGGGGGGCGTACGCACCCAACATTTGTTCGAGGCTGAGGCCAAGTCCACTGTTAGATTGTGTAATCAGTGGGGGGGGGGGGGATTCGAGACCATAAATGTACATGGTCGAGACCGATATAAACCCACCCCCCCCCCCCGCCCCCCACCTTCGGGCCTGCGATCAGATGACTCTTAACATAAAGCACCTTGTTATGGAACAATGTTCATATCGATTATTGTGTGCTGCAACATTTGCCTTTCCAGAAATGCAGCTAGTCACAAATATGTCGCCTACATAATGCTCTAGCTCTCAACTGTCTAAGTAACTGTTTAATACAGTAGATCTCATGTTCGCCAAGAGAGACTTTTATGAGATCCGACAGCTCTTGAAACGAGTACTGGAACTCATCGCTCTCATCTAGCTATTTGCAGAGTTGATTGAAGGATCTTTGGCGTAACTTTTTCTTCATAATTTTGGGAAAATGAACAAGCCATTTGGCTATGATATTTCGGCTTGGCTACCACATGGTTATTATGCATGCCTCACATGTTCTATATTTTTTAGACGATAAATGTCATACAGTAATGACAGCTTATAATGTAGCACCCAACATGGCCGTAGTTTCCTTAGAAGGTATAACACATATATTTTTGCATTACATCTTCATTTGTTAACGATCATCCTTTTATGTCAGTTATCTTTGAAGCATGACTGCGTAGATGAGATCACTTAATATCGTAGATTTTTTTCTTTAGTATCCATTCCCTATTCTAAACTGGGCTCCAAAAGAAACTTATCACTTTTGCAGAGCGAAGCTCACTAAAATCCATAGCATCAAATTGAATCATATTAAGACACAGGTAAGCTATCATTCTCCTTATGAAGCATATCTGACAAATTAAATGTTTGCTTTTGCAAAAAAAGAGAAAAATGACATGGAATCACTACAGGTCACTTTTCAAAAATCACAGAAACTGCTCGCTGCTAACCTCCACGAAAGGCGGTCTATTCAGAACTTTCAATAGCTATTCATTCAACTTCAAAGCGGGTTATGTAACCACTAGACTGGCTATTGTCCGTACCGAGCTCTGTGCCCGGAAAGCGATGCAGTTTCTGTGATTTTTGACAAATGACCTCTTGCGATTTCACCCTATTTTATTCTTTGTTGACTAAAGCAAACATAATTGTTTTTAGATGAGCTTGCTAAGGAGTATTATAGCTAATCTATGCCCAATTATGATTAATTGGTATGATTTGGATTTTAATGTGTGTCGCTCTGAAGAAGTGATAAGTTTCTTTTTGAGCCCAGTTTACATGTTATAAGGCCCAATTAAAAGGGGTAGCCATGGTAACAGGAGTGTCCATTAAGATGTAAATCAGTATTCTACGTCATCAGTCAGAGCCGGAGAAGGAGTTTCCAGTCCCCTATTTTATCAGTTCAAGTATAATGTTGTAGAAGAGCCACTTGTTGGATTTACTGCACCCACAGCTTACTGGTCCTGCTGTGACTTGAAGGAGCTTTGAAATGATCTGACTCAACTGTATCACATACTCCACGTCTACTACGTTGGTGGCCGCTTGATCATTGTTAAGAAGGGCCTTGTACAGGTGTCTGAAGTGGTCTTTTTCAATACTATCAAATGTACCTGGTGCATCTTTCAAGTGAGAGTAGGCTGAAGTGAGGGTATGGCAAGTAGGACACGGGAACAGGCATGCCCAGACATCACACTGGATTTCCTAATAGCATACACCATCTCTAACAGTTCTCGCACTCCATTCCCGGTCATTATCTGCCAAATGCTCCCAAAATAGCTAGACATAAAACAAGTGGAATCCGCCGAGACGAATAATAACACTATCAAGATCTTGTGAAGAGGCTATAATCTCTGCTGCCAATGATGTACAATGGCTGATCAAACGTACTGCGCATGTATTCAAACCATGGTATTTGCACTGTTGTTGTGCAAAGCACAGCGCAGTGTACATCGTACTCAGATTTTAGTGGTCAAGATGGATGAATGGTAGAGTTTCAATTCTGGTTCGCTCATATATGCATTGCCTTGCATGGAACCCTCCATAAAAGGACTAGGTAAAACAGCAAATTAGTGTTACTATCTTTTTCCCAAAGCAACACACAAATGGCGGTAATTTTGGTTAAAGGTGGGCCTGTAAAGTGTCAGATATTGCCCAAAACGACATTCGAGACTTCAATCCTATACCAAAATCATTGTAAAGGCCCAGTCCCATACTGACGATTTTCACGGCGACTCGCAACGACTCGCAACGATTTACTAGAACGAATCGACTCGATTTAGCCACGATTTAACAACGAATTGGGAATAATTGTACGGCGATTCAAGACGAACATTCGTTCTTCGTCGTTGTTCGACGAGTCAGTTCGTCCTTCTTTTGTCTTTAACCATTGCGGTAGAAAAATCGTGGCAGAAAAAAAGCTGTGGTCCCATAGTGGCGATTTTTACGGCGAATCGCAACAAATTATCATTCGTGGAGAAAATCGCTTGAGTCGTCGCGAGTCGTTGTAGTTCGTAGCGAGTCGTTCAATCAGGGGTGTCGATCCTTTGGGGGGGGGGGGGGGGGGGGCAGGGGGGGCAGTCGCCCCCCAATGAAAATATTGGGGGGCGAACATATCATTTCGCCCCCCCCAATAATTTCGAAAATAAAGAAAAAAAATCAACTGCATATTCAGCTATATTATAATGCCAAACAATTATGGAGAAAACATTATCAATATTCAACCCTCAAAAATAGCTGTTTTATAACCTAAAAGTAGATTGCAAATAAAATATCCGTTCTCACAGGCTTCATTTTTGCGATTTGCATCGCGATCACGATCACAATTTCGAAATTATTTGCCCCCTTCCGACCCTGTCATGCCAGTGGAATTTAACAAGCAGAATGTTAAACCATGTCATGGAATGTCAAGCAGCCTTTTGTAGAACAAACGATCAGAGGCGGACGTGCATGATAATTGACAACCATCAATGTGATTGTTAGATTACACTCTGGTTACTGGGATTTTGTTATTATTTTTAGTTTAGCCCAAGTTCATACATTTAGTAGAATGCCGTTCATTACACACTTGAATGAAACGTATTTTCACTCATTTATAAAGCAACGATAAAGAAGAAGAAACAAAAGTACCTTAAATTTCCATTATCTTTAACCGCTGAACGCTGTGAACATATAATTTAGCCGCCTCCCGATACTCATATATTGGAACGTAAAGGATAGATAACTATACGATCTCTGACTTTTTGCCTGAAATAATTCATACCTATATACGGTTGTTACATATTTGTTTATCGGCAATTAAAGGAAATGATTGTAATCTAGCCATTGCAAAGGTATTTACGTGGAATACGTGCTCATAGGAGATGTACATGTATAGTCATGTATAGGTGGCGCGCATAAACACGTTGTATATCCTCAGTCGGAACATCGATTAATCAAGCAGCGTGGCGTAAGTATTACTAACTCTGATCAATTTATTTGTAAGATTACAAATAGTATGTAAAGATATTTATTCATATCAAAGTTTATGATTTTAATAATTTCAAACTTTCATCTTAATAGTCATCAAGTTTATATAATATTGTCGAGATTAGAGGATGAAGAATAGCAGCTGACTAGCAAGCTTAATTACGACAAAATAAAATTAATTCTTAGTATTAAACGGGAAAATACGTGTATTGATTGTCGGACCTTAAAATGGAATGCAATTAAATAAAAATACAATGACAAAAATAAACAGAAGAAAATGGTCATGTGAATATAGGGTGCAGATTAAGAATGCCACTGACAGGGGTATTCATTGACTGTTATATTGTTTTCACAGGAAAATCATGACGAAAATCAGCTCTTTCTTCAAGCCTATACATAGTATTCCATCAGTGGTCATTAAGCCAGAAGATGGTGACACCAAAGACAAATTCACGTCTTCAGAGAAAGATGTACCGCAAGCTTCACTGCCTTCAACCTCATGTAGCTCTTCAGAAAAAGTCCATGATCCCCTGAAACGTCATCGAGACCCTGACCAATCTGGTCCATCACAAAGTTGCTGCAACTCAATACCAGCTATAGAGGCAGAGTCGAAGAAGGGATTGCGACTGGATCCAAATCAACCAACAACCTACCATGGAAGCAAACATTTCCCTACAACAAAGAACAGAAGATTCCTCCCCGCATGGTACAAGACGTTTCCATGGCTAGAGTATGACGATGCTGAAGATGCTGTCATGTGTCATCCATGCTCCCAAGTCAAGAGCCAAGGCTGTTCGCAGCTATCAAAAGCGCAGGATGAGTTCACGGAAAAAGGCTTTACTAATTGGAAAAAATCCGTAGAAGCCTTCAAGAAACATGAAGGTAGCGCAGCCCACCGGCAATCCATTTATCAATTCCAATCGATGAAGGGGGGAACCGATGTTGTAGGGCAGCTCCTCTTGCACAAGGATAATGACATGAATTTGGTTAGTCGGTGTCTGCTCAAGATCATTTCATCCATCCGTTTCCTGACACGTCAAGGAATGCAACTTTGTCGAAAAGATGATGCCGAATCAAATCTCATTCAGCTTCTCAAACTTCGTACAGAGGATTCCCAAGAATTGGCTGACTGGTTGACCAGGAAAACAAAATGGCACTCAGTGGAAATTCAGCATGAGATTGCACAGGAAATGGCACACACCGTCCTCAGAGACATTATCAAAGATATCAAGGAACGTGTAACTTTTGGCCTTCTAGCTGACGAAACAACTGACATAACAGCTACTGAACAGCTAACAATCTGCATTCGTACCGTGAACGAAAGCCTTGAGGTTGAAGAGCATTTCCTCGGCCTTTACAGTATGAATATATGCGATGCAGAGAGCATATACGCGGCCATCACCGATGTACTCACCCGATCGGATCTAAGTCTGCATAACTGTAGAAGCCAGACTTTCGATGGGGCCACAACCTTCCAAGGATATGTGAATGGCGTAGCATCTAGAATCGCTCGCAAAGAACCGAGGGCCTTGCAAATCCACTGCCATATGCATTGTGTTAACCTGGCAGTACAGGATGTAGTATCTGCAGTCCCCATTATCAGGAATATCTTCTATTTATCCAGGAGCTCGCAACCTTTTTCCGGACATCTCCAAAACGCACAGCTATGATGAAGATTGTTGCTGAAGCACTGGAGTGTTCGCAGACCAGCATCCGACCTCTCTGTCCAACCCGGTTCACTGTGAAGTTCCACGCACTTGATGGTATCTTGAAGGAGCTTGACATCCTCCCAGAAGTTCTCAATACCATCGCATCGTCGTCGGATACCAAGGTTGCTGCACAAATAGCTGGATTTCGTCGTCAACTAACCACCTTCGATTTATATCTTGGGCTCGTTGTTGCCCATCGGCTGTTCGAAGTAACGGACCGACTGAGCAGGGTACTACAGCACGAGAGTATGTCGGTTGGAGAAGGACTGGAAATGGTACAATGTGCACTGAAAGAGCTCAAGTCTCTCCGAAATAACCGCCAATTCGCTACAATATTCAGCGAAGCCAAGCAGTTGGCCCCCAAGTACAATGCCGACGCTAAAACTCTTCCTTGTCTGCCCCTCCACAACTGCGACAGCCGAGCGGTCATTCAGCCAGCTAAGGCAAGTAAAGACATACCTAAGAAGTACAATGGCCCAACAAAGATTAAAACACTACATGCTTCTGGCCATGTACAACGATAAGTTGGATGCCATCAACCTAAGAGACATTGCAAACAGCTTCATTGCAAAGAATGATTTCCGCCGCAAGGTTTTCAAGATGATGTAAATCGACAGCCTACTGAATATATGAACAATGTCTCATTCCACATTATGACTGTCGATGTTTAGATGTGTGATGCGATATCAATAAAAGGACACCGGAAAAGGGATCACTTTGTTCATGATAGAAGATATAAAGTATGATAGCATTACTGGAATAATGCGAATCAATTAAAGGACACAATTAAAATGATAGAACATAATAATCATAATAACGGTACGGATACAACTCGATATCAAGTAAACGACACCGTTTAAGAAATCTCTTTGAGCAATGAGCATGATAGAACTGCACATAATAATCATAATAAAGGTACAGACACAACCCGATATCAATTAAAGGGCACCGTTTAAGAAATCTCTTTGAGCAATGAGCATGATAGAACTGAACATAATGATCATAATAAAGGTACAGACACAACCCGATATCAATTGAAGGACACCGTTTAAGAAATCTCTTTGAGCAATGAGCATGATAGAACTGAACATAATGATCATAATAAAGGTACAGACACAACCCGATATCAAGTAAAGGACACCGTTTAAGAAATCTCTTTGAGCAATGAGCGGGCTACCATGACAACAACAAGGGCAGCGAAACCAAAAACTGCTCGACAATTTTGCGACGAGCGGTTGGGAGAGTATATAAAGGCTGTTATGTCAAATTATTCTTCCAGAAGAGAACCTCAGTGTGATTGCGAGACAGCTCCAGCGTTGACATTTTACTAACTCGAAAAGCAAATGAACACCGATGAATTGAAGATGGATTTCTTGCAGAAAATAATATGTGGTGTCATACTAATAATGATGAACAACTATTGTATTTGGGCCGCAAGAGTTACTCTCAATTTTGACGTTGACTCTAATGAAGTAAGCCAAGGCACCGAGGCTGAATTTGAATGCTACTCGTCGACGATTCCGGACAATTTCTTTCAACTCGGAGGTCGCATAGAGTTTATCAGATATCCGCACTTCTCCCAGTCGATGTAAGTCATCGCTGAGTGGACTCGACTATCTAGTCAGCAGATTCTTCTAGACAATCTGCATGAACAATACAAAGTTGAAGGCATTCCCGACGGTAATCGCTTTACTCAAAGGCTGACGATAAGACGTACTAAGAAGGCCTATCAAGGACACTATTACTGTGCAATATTTGATTCGCCCGGATTGAAAGTAGTGGAGTCAAATCAAATACCGTTGAAGGTGAAGTATCCTCCCGCCGATCATTACCCCGTCTGCACAGCCATCCCGGAGATGGTAGAGGACAACATCGAACTGTATTGTGAATCCGAGCAGACCACCCAAGCGGCAACCCTACATTGGTTTAGAGGTGATGTCAAGGTTGCTGATGGTACGCCCATTGAGAAGCACTATACGTCTTCCTATGAAGCCCGTCCGGGTGAACCTGACAGCCAGTTTGAGTGTCGACTTGCGTACGACGACGAAACTGGGACGGAGGTGAACAGAAAGTGTCGATTCAGTCGACCCTTTGTCAATGTAACACTTCAAGGTTTTGACCAATCAAATGAACTCTTCACCTACCTGGCGTTTGCCTATGCTAATCATCCGTTTGTTACTGGTCTCAACTGCACAGTTGAACCGTCATCTGCTGGGACTCAGCTCACCTTTGTAGAGGAGTTTCCTGGGTATGGCACGTTTACCACCAAGTTACTTCCAGAAGGTGTTCACATTGCTTGCCGAGCTGGAAACGTTTTCGGAAACACAGAAGTGATTGTAAACACTACACTTACAGCAGGAAGTACGAACCATCCATGTGTCCCCCAGCCCGCTGAATCCAGCCAAGGTCAAGGTCAGGTCACAGACATGCTACCGTTCATTGTTGGTGTGTCCCTCCTGAGCTTGGCATTGCTGGTACTAGTTGCGATTCTTACATCTGTCATATGGAAGAAGGGCAAACCAGGGAGTCGATCTCCTATCACCGAAGCTCACGGAACTCTGATCCCGCAGGTGTCGTACCGCTCGGATTCGACTTCCGGTGGAGAATATCTGGGGCAAGCTGGCAACAGCGCAACCATCCAACGAGCCCTCCCAGCACAACCCGTCGACTTAACTTCTACAACTCCTCTCAGGTCGGTTGTGACAACTCCGGCTTTGGGTTTTGACACGCTGGCAAGGCAGAAACTGGAATCAGTGTCCAGCAATGCCATGACAAACACCAACATGGACATGCCGTACCAGGACATGGTAGGGGACACCGGCATCATGAAATCGCGCCATGGAAGCTTCGCCAACGACGCACGACCGGATATACATGCTCTTCTCTGTCGATCGAAGTCCATTCCTGCGTCCATGGTTCCCGGACCCAACAGCGGCTTCCTCCCGCCCAGACTGGCAGCCACTGAGGGACGTCGAATCCAGCGATCGGCGAGCGAGAGTCACGACAGTAATAGCGATGCGTGTTACGAAATCCCCGATGCTGTCCAAGAACGTCGTCAACTGACGAGAGCCGTCAGTAACGACTACCAGTATGCCACGAGCCCTATGATCACGCAGAAGGAATTCCTAATCTCACATATGCAGTACGCCAATTCTCCCATACAAGGAGACGACTCCGTGTTTCCCGCGCTCGACATCTAAACGTCTCATTAAAATGGACAAAACTTGCTATTAATCTTGAACAATCCATCGTTATGAACGACTGAAATTAAGAAGAAAAGTCTCACTTATTCAGACTATCCTGTTTAAATGGTTGACTATTTGGTTTTTAAACATAAGTTCAGTAATGTATAAGTTGTGCGTCTTGGACCGCCTTTAATTATCGTCATCATTCACGAGAGACGCAAGCGAGGTTCGAACCTAGGCCGAAAGTGCGAAGAGTGGAACTATGACCTCTACGCTATATACATGACTTTTTAAGTATACGTACCCGTAAAAGTTCATTTAATATAATATTGTCTTTAATGTACAGTTACAAATACACTCGTAGATAGGTGATGACGATGTCTGTTGACCACCTGTTTAAAAATGGTATAGATTTGTTTTTGTGTGTCGATATGAAATTTATGAAATTAGGATTTGTACCTCGGTTTTGTTTGCATATTTTGGATACAAAGCACATTGTCGAACACAAATATTGATTAGTATGGCTTGTTTAATGTCACTGCTGTAAATACACCAACAACAGCGATTATGTCGATTCCAAAATAAGAATTTGTACTCAATTTAGTAATTAAGCGCTTAGAGGCTCTTTGCAATTTGCGCTATATAAATGTATATTATTATTATTAATTAGAACAAAGTGTTTACATTGATGTGATGCAAAACACGTTCTCATGTATATAGTTTATGTTATCTTTTTTCTTTCTTGTCTAATTTTATGCCAACAATTAACAATGATAAAAAGACGAGATTATGTTAAATTCTTTTTTTTTAACCGAAAATTAGTTTTACATCAATAAACACGCCGTATCAACGATTTGAATTCATTTTACCACATTCTAATTTTATTTGTGGGGCTGCAGCACCCAATACCTCCGTCAGAACATTACTTGATTGGATACAATGAATACCAATTGCAACATGCTGTATTAAGCAAATAATTACCGTTGGTGAAGGTGATGGGACAAACTATCACTTCCGAGGCGATCTGGATGTAGCTATCTTTCCGAAGCGAAGCTGAGGAAAGATAACGTATACATTCAGATCGCCGAGGAAGTGATAGTTTGCCATCGCCTGAAACCAAAAGGTGATTATTTGCTTTATATTCCACATCAATTAGTTTGATCACAAACGACCTATAACTAACACAAAGGGCTAAAAACTTTGGAATATTGAGCAATTGATCGAGTCTTTTATTTTAATTTCGTCAATCCTGCACATGAACAAGATTTATGATTAAAAGTCAAAGACGCTTATACCATTGTCTATTAAGCATAGCCGCGCGCAAACGTTGCGCATCAGCGCGCTACCTTTCTGCGCACTAACTCGCGCACGCGTATACTTGCGCGCGAACAATTTACCGACTATCTAGTGAGTGCAACGCACTTTCACCCAAAATATCTACACAGTGTAACGAACTTTTCTTCTCCCATCATTCATGGCGAAACTATATTTCATCACGTGATTAACTTTTGACCAATCGTAGAGCAATATTCTTAGTACGTGGAATATAAGATAAAATACACGCATTGAAGTGGCTTATGCCGAAGGGTGGGTAGCGTCGCGTCGCGTCGTGTCGCGTTGACTGGAACGCGACCATTCGTCCAAAGCCCCCCCCCCCCCAGTTTTGCCGAAAGGGTGCGTTGGGAGAGCGTTAATCGCGTCAGTTCAGATAACGATACCAAATGGCACATACGGGGGGGGGGGGGGGGGGGGGGCTTATTCTGAATGTACCGTTTTGTACAATGATGTGTACATCAAAGACGCGTCCGTAACTTGTGCCATTTCATTCTCTGAGTTTCGTTTCGCCACCGCGACGAAACACGTGGTATCCTATGAGAGACCGACTTTTCAACAAGATGGGATTTTATAGCACATGGTTGATTTATTCAACCCATGCGTAACGCGTGCGTGCTGCGGATGGTGTACTGTAGTCGATATATGAAGCCTTATTATTGCGAGTCATGTGTGTTTGATTGTGTCCCTGAAAGTATATAACACTTATGAAGGGCCTATTTGATCAAAATACACATTACTAAGAGTCTACATCTAAGACTTGGAATAGTTTACCTTCGGAATTAACTAATTTAAGTCTGATCCATATGCGTACCCAGGAGAGGAGTTTGGGGGGTTCACCCCCCCCCCCCCCCTTTTGACCAAATTATTATTTTTTTTTTTTTAAGCGGCCTCGACCATCATTACCCATGGTCTCGGCCTCGTAAAATTGCGAAGAACCTTGGTTTCAGCTCAAAAATATTGAACATTGTTGGTCTTGGTTACGAACATTTTCAACGGACACCACCCCCCCCCCCCCCCCCCCCCCCCCTCCTGCTTACAGGATTCTAGAAAAATGTCTTAGTCTCTGCCTCGAAAATTTGTGACTGGTCCTATTCTCGACCTCGAAAATAGTAAATGTACTTGGTCTCGGCTTCAAACATTTTCTACGGCCACTCCCCCCCCCCCTGCTTACAGAAATTTGTCAGACGACATACCCTCCCAACCCCCCCCCCCCCCCCCTTGAAAAAAATCCTGGATACGTCACTGGTCTGATCATTATCATTCAGGTTTGTGTCATTTCAAGTTTCGATTACACACACATTAATTCAATCCGAAGGCTAACTATTCCAAGGCTAAGATGGTTACTCTTGAGCAAATTGAGTAAACAAGATATGACGTCATAAATTTATTTATTTATTTATTTTATTTTTTATTTATTTATTTATTTATTTATTTTTTTTCAAATTTGAACTTCATTTACCGAAAGAGCATAACAAATAATTTCCAAATACCAAAAATCAATTAAATATGTTAAGAATTGGCTGAGATATGCCTATCGGAATGTTTTTTTTTTTTTGTCAATGGGAAATCAGTGCTTCCAACGCACCCTTTCGGCAAAACCGGGGGGGGGGGGGGCTTTGGACGAATGGTCGCGTTCCAGTCAACGCGACGCGACGCGACGCTACCCACCCTTTCGGCATAAGCCCATTGAAGTACACTACTGATAATTTAATTCATTTTTTCCAATCAAATTTAACGATGACTAAACACAAACATGTTTAAATAAGTGGTGTTTTTTTAATGTAATATACAATTTGTAAAATAATATTCTCGTTTGTTTTACCAATGGCATTGTGCGGGATCAAAGTTTTGAAATGTTAGTCATGCTAATATGATTTTCAAAATGCTGTTTCTTTGGCTATATAGCAAACAGACATGCACGTAAATTGTGAAAATAATGATAATAATAAATTCAATTTATATAGCGCGTATAATTAGCAATACATTCTCTATAAGCAATTTAGTATACATGTAATGTTATGATTCGGTTTGGAAATGTAGAGTTTATTATTATACCATAATCACGAACTTAGAGTATAACATATTATTAACCATAGCAGACATCTGAGCAGGGCAATTTTAAAACCATATTGCCCTCCAAGTTAAGTAAGCCAACAAAACTAGGGGTGAAAACAAATCATATTGCCCGCTCAGAAAAGTCAATGGGATTTTGTGTGTAATTTGCCGGTCAATATGATCACACAGTAAACCAATGGACAAAATCGTATTGACCGCTCAGAAAAGTCAATGGGATTTTGTGTGTAATTTGCCGGTCAATAATATTTATCCGAGATGAAGGCGCGCTAACAATGTTCAATGTTCAATGTTTTATTTCTCATGTCACCCTGTCGTAGGGTATTGAAGAAAATCACATTTAGCACAATATAACAAATATATACAGATATATATACACATATTCAAAACAATATATCACAAAATATAAGAAAACTAACATGTAACATAAAACAAACAGGAATTAAGTTAATTGCAAATTTAAAATCGATCAAAAATATAAACTTTCGAAAATGTGAAGATCATTGAGATGATAAACTCTGTCTTGTCAAATTTAATTTCCCTATACCTTTACTAAAAGGTGATATTACTTTAAGGGTGAAACCGCTATGCAATGATGACCAAATACATGAACAGTGATAC